>PVKU01003460.1:0-140072 GCA_004027475.1 Anoura caudifer | reverse complement strand
AACTGTGGAGCCTAGTGGTGCAGTCTCCCCGATCACCTGAACTTGGTGCTTCAGGAGTTCCCCTGCTGTGGGTTGTGTGTGCCTCCTGTTGTCGTTGGGCCTTTTTTCCCTGTGAGCACATCAATGGGTAGGTTTGATCCTTAGGCTGAATGGCTACACAAATTGGCCATGAACATGGCACATGAGCTGCTGTGCAGCAGTTGACTCCATATTGTGGGATTTGCTTCAGCAGCTGTGGTGCCCTCCAGAGCCACCCTTTGGGAGTGCCACTTGTGTAGCAAATTAGGTCATGATCTATCATGGTTTGAAGCCAGCACTGGCTGTGTTGGTTCTGGGGCCTCTTGGGAGGGGCTCCAGTGTAGCCTCATCAGCCTGAGTCTACATGAGAGGACCATGGTTGGTGCTGCCTGTGTTGGGTCTGGAGGCATGTGGAAGAGGTCATGCTGCAAATATAGGTCAATTTCCACCAGTAAGGGTTTGGAGCTGCTTTGCAAATGGCACAGGGCCCTCTGGGGCTGCTGCTGCTTGCCAGCTCCCTGTAAGCTCAGACACTTAAAGAGCCTCAGGTAGTATGAAAATTGGGTAAGGCAGGGTCTCAGGGAATCATCAGGATAGGGCAGGTGGTATTCATCAGGTTAATGCCAATTGAGATTTGGCACCAGTGCCCAGCCTGCTGCCACTCAGCCAAAGGCACAGGGCAAACTGTGGTTATCCACCAGCTGACTATGGCCTGTGGAACTTAGAGAGTATTTTATTTTCTATGTTTGCTTGCCCATTCACAGATTTTATTTTATTTTTGTTTTCTTTAAAAGTTTTTAAATCAGTTTTTATTTTAAATTAAAGTTGACATACATCATTACATTAGTTTCAAATGTGCACCTCAGTGCTTAGATATGCTTCTCAATAAATCTTATATCCATATGACTCCATACATAGTTATTAGACTATTATTGACTGTATTTTCTATGCTGTACTTTACCCCCCGCCCCACCCTGTGAATATTCTGTAATGACCGATTTGAATTTACTAATCCTTTCATCTTTTTAGCCCATCCTTCCAACCCTTGTTCTATCTGGCAACTATCAAAACATTCTTTGTATGTATGATTTCTGTTTTTGTTCTGCCATTCACATATTTTGTTTTTTAGATTCAATTTTTAATAGATATGTGTTGTTATTTTATTGTTTATATTTTTGAATTTTTTTCTTCTTCTTAAGAAGACCCTTTATCATTTCATATAATATTGGTATGGTGGTAATGAACTTCTTTGGCTTTTTCTTGTCTGGGAAGCTCTTTATCTCCTTCAATTCTAAATGATAGCTTTCCTAGGTAGAATAATCTTGGTTATAGGTCCTTGTTCTTCATCACTTTGCATATTTCATGCCAATCCCTTCTGGCTTGCAAAGTTTCTTTTGGGAAATCAGTTGACAGTATTATGGAAGCTCCCTTGTAGGTAACTAACTGTCTTTCTCTTGCTGCTTTTAAGATCCCCTTTTTGTCTTTTAACCTTTGCCATTTTAATTATGATATGTGTTGGTGTGGGCCTCTTTGGGTTTATGTTGTTTGGGACTCTCTGTGCTATCTTTTTGTTGAAGTTCTCACTAAGTTTATCTATTCTTCCCCTAAGTTCTCTGAGCATCCTTATAACAAGTGTTTTGAATTCTGCAGCTAGTAGGTTGCTTGTCTCCATTTTGTTTAGTTTTTTTTCCTAGAGTGCTTTTTGTTTGTTTGTTTTTTAATTTGAGGCATGTTTCTTTGTCTCTTTATTTTGGCAGCTTCCCTGTGTTTGTTTCTATGTATTAGGTAGAGCACTATGTCTACTGGGCTTGCTTTTGTAGAGCCCACTGGGAAAGCCTCCCATTCACCTCACCTGAGCACTCCATTACGTTCCTCATGTGGGCTGGGTACACTCTCCTGTTGTGATAGTTGAGCCTTGATTGCTGTTGGCACCTCAATAGGAGGCCCATTGACTGAAATAACTGGCTGTGGCTACCATGGAGGATCGGTATGGCTCTGGTGCCTTTCAAGCTGCCTCACTCACACTGGAACTCAGAGGGAGTGAGTCTATGTAAGTCCACGTATGAGCCCTTTAAGAGGAACTGCTTGGGGCTCCAGAAGTTTCTGTCTTCCTTATCCCCATTCTCTGCTGGTTTTTAATCAGAAGTAATGAGGCTTTTCTTCCTGTCACTGAAACCCTGAGCTGGGGGTCCTATGTGGGGCTGGGACTGCTCACTCTGCAGGGAGTCCTCCACCACCTAGATATTTCTCCTGATTTTTTTCTACCACTCCTGGGTGTGGGACCAGCCGGTGTGTGTCTCTGCCCCTCATACCAGTCATGATGTGGTCACGGGAGGGGGCAAGCAGTATGTTTACCTACTCTGCCATCCTGACAAAAATCCTCACGTGTGTTCCTTTATTGGATGCTCCCTATTTGTAGTTCAAGAGGAAAGTGACAATTTACTTTATGTTTCCATTCATGAAGATGCTGGCTCTCTTCCCTTTTTAAGTTTTATTTCTCATTATCTCCTGCAGTGCTTTTTTTTTTTTTTTTTTAGGTTAATGAACTGAACATTTCTTGCTTTACTTTTTACTTCCTTATTATTTTTCTTTTACTGTTATGTTTAGTCCACATTTAACTTTCTGTAGTTAGATTGCTGTTTGCCTTGTAATCATGAGCAAAGCTCACTGTCCAGATTCCTCTGCAGGATACAGAGCATCCCCAAATCGACAGAAAGGCCACATAAATGCAGTACACATATAGCAATTGTCTCTGTTGTCTGAATGCTTTTGTGAACTTTGCTTGTGATGTGTTGTTTTTTTCAAGGCTCACTAGGTTCCTCTGGCTGCTGAGGTACAGAATTACCAAGTTCAGTTTAAGAGTCTAAGAGATACTTCTTAAGTTCCATGTTCAGTTTCAATTCAATCCAATATACTGTACGAGCCCTGGACTTCTGTCAGAACCCTGGAGTCAGGCTCTAGCTCTCCTGGCAGGGCTTGGTGAGCCACACTGCCTGAACCTTTGTTTCATCTTTAAAATGAGTATAACGATGCTCATTTTGACCAACTCATGAAGTTGCTGTAAAGAGCAAATGGCCTCATATTTTTGAAATCACTTTGTAACAGTGCTTTCCAATAGAAGTATGCCATGAGCCTCCAAAGTATTGTGAACTTCCATTAAGCCACATTAAATGAAATTAAAAATAATCCAATGAGTTTAATTTTAATGAAGTGTTTTATTTAATCCAACATAACCAAAACATTATCATTTTAACATGTAACCAACATGAAATAAGTATTAAAGAAAACTTTATTTTATATACTAAGTTTATGAAATGTGTTTTTTTATACTTATACCACATCTCAATTTGGATGCTAAATTTTTATCAGATATACTTGACAGATGTTTAGATTACATATTATTTAAGGTTGATTAAGTAGACATATCCTTAAAATTTTCCTAACCTTAAAAGAAGCATTTTAGTAACTGAATCAAATATTGGTTTTAAAATTAAAATCAGTTAAAATTAAATGTTTAGAAATTCATTTTTTTAATTACATCAGCCACATTTCAAGTGCTCAGTAGCTGTATGTTGGTAGTGGCTACTGTGTTGGATAGTATCACTGTATAAATTGTTAAACTGTACACACCTGACAGGTTTTACAAATGTTTGCAAATCTCAGTTGGTTGTTACACTGTTTGTTTTACTTTGGGCCTCCACATGAAAGATAAAAATTTCCTTTGCTTTGACCTACAATAGAACTTCCCAAGGAAAAACTCCTAGCTTTCCCGGCAACTGGACAACAGATTGCTCCCATTTCAGTAATCAGAATTTAGTTTGTCTAAGGGAAACCACACAGTTTGAGAAATAAATACATCTCTAAGAGTGGGGCAAAGATGACCAAAATAGACTGTTTTTAAAGAGTTAAAAAAGTGATTCCTGACAGTAATGCAATGTATAATACACGAAACAATTAGCACAGGGAGCCCATAGTGCAGTCAGGATCCAGGCAGAGCCATGGAGAATTGAGCTCCCATTTGACTTTGGCGCATTATCGAGAGCAGACATAATTCTGGGTAAGGACAAATCCACCATCTTGGGGTGCAGCAAATCATGGGGGTCATCTCAAGTGTTTTGGATCTGCTAGCAGAGTTGAGTCAAAGCAAGGGACAATGACAAAGGACACTTAATACCAAGCATTCTTCATAAGTTCATCAAAGAATTTAATATATTTCTCTCTTTCTTCTTCTTTGAGTAACAGAACAGAAACTTTGTATAATTTTTTTTTTTGCCTCTATAGAAGATCTTTGATGTCAAAGAAACCTATTGCGTTCAGTGAGGTGGGGCTGTTTTAACAACCATTATCT
Organism: Anoura caudifer; assembly: GCA_004027475.1. Lineage (NCBI taxonomy): Eukaryota > Metazoa > Chordata > Mammalia > Chiroptera > Phyllostomidae > Anoura > Anoura caudifer. Next base: position 135,706 of record PVKU01003460.1, on the reverse strand, counting down.
AGCACTTTCCCGGTCCCAGACATTGTTCTAAGCACTTTACATATATTAACTAATTTAATTTTTACAAAAAGCTTATGATGTTGATATTCTTTAATCTCCACATTACAGATGAAGAAACTGAGGCAGAGAGAGGTTAAATAACTTGCACAAAGCCATACTTCTAGTAAGTGGTGGGATGGAATATGAATCCAGACAATCTATGCTTTTGACCAGTCAGCAAAAGCCATGGTTTATGCTACCACAGGATGTGGATCAGGGGCTAACCTTCCAAGCCCAGACCAGAGGCTGATGGACCCTGTACCCAGTCACTGAAAATTCAGATGTCACCTTCTCTAATTAACTATGAAATCAGAGGGAAGCTCAGAAGTCTATCTGTCTCTATGGCTGGGTACCAGTCCTGTAGAATGCCCTCGATCTCTCTGGGCTCTATTGAAATTCTGCTTCATCCTTCCAGGCTCAGCTCCAAACAAACCTTCTCTATAGGGTTTCTTAAATGTCTCCCAACCTTTACTTAATCTTTAATATTGCAGTTTTTTAAAGCCACCTTAAATTATAGCACCATCTACTTCTTCTCCTAGGCTGCAAGTCTCTAGGGGATGACAAGTGCATCTTATTTTGTATCTTTCATAGCACCTACCATGGAGACTTCTGCCTTGTAGATAGAACTGATTAAATATTCATTAATAACTCATTACTATTCACATATTTCTAATTTGAATAAAATATAATATCTTAGAAATTCCACTGTAGTAGGTTTCAAGAAACTTAAATTCTAAACTTAGTTTTGTCACCAATTATCTGTACACATTTGTGCAATGAATTTCACCTCTATGCACCTTAGTTGTCTGTAATTGGATGAGATTATATTTATGTAATAGGCTATTATTTGTTCTGAATTTAGGTACACAAGAGTTTTTTTTTAAAAATAAGAAAGTCCCTAAAAAGTGCTTTATGTATTTTGAAATCACTTCTGGGCTAATGGGGTAAGGCACCTCTAAATAAGAACACATGAGAGAAGTCAACAGAAGCAGACTTCAGGACAGGCCAAGGCTGCCTGGCTGGTAGAGCTTTAAAATTCCAGCCTGCTTAAAAGCCTAGATCTTTAAGAGGAGTGCTCTGTGTAAGGTGGTAAATATGGTAGAAGGCAATTTTAGGAAACAGAAGAGATGGTTTTGTCTTCAGTGTGGTTAACATATGGTAGAGATCACTGACTAGCTAGGCTTCCCTGGAGAATACCCTGGAAATAACATGTAGAAAAGAGGAAAGCACACACAGGTGAGGAGGTGATCAAAAGAACAAAACATAACCAGTGTGAGTGAGGATGTGGAGAAATTGGGACCCTTCTACACTGATGGTGGGAGTGTAAAATGGTGTAGCTGCTATGGATGCAGTATGGAGGATCCTCACAAAATTAACAACAGAAATTCCATATGAGCCAGCAGTCCCACTTTTGGGCATATACCCTTAAAAGTTGATATCTGCACTACCTTGTTCATTGCAGCACTATTCACGATAGCCATGATTCAGAAAGAACCCTAATGACCATCAACAGAAGAATAGATAAAGAAAATATGATATATGTACATGATGGAATATTATTCAGCCTTAAAAAAGAGAACCCTGGTATTTGCGACAAAATGGAAGAATGTGGAAGACGTCACTCAAAGTGAAGTCAGCCAGTCACAGAAAGGCAAGTCCTGCATGATGTCATCTACATGAGGTGACTAAGGTAGTTAGTGTATAGAAGTGGAGAGTAGACCTACAGTCACTGCAGACTAGGGAATGAGGGAGATGGGGAACTGTTGTTAAATTGGTATAAAGTTACAGTTCTATAAAATGAATAAGTTCTACAGGTGTGTTGTACAACACAGTGCTTATAGTCAGCCATACTATACTGTGCACTTAAAAATTTGTGAAGATGGTATTTCTCATGTTAACTGCTTTTACCACAACAAGCAAACAAATAAAACAAACAAACAAAAAGGACAAAAGGAAACTTTAGGATACAATAAACATGGTAATGTTTTCATGGGTGTATGCATATGACCAAACTCATTGCATTGTATAAATTCAATATGTACAGTTTTTTGTATATTTAATTATACCTTAATAAAATAGTAAGTAAGTAAAATGAAAAGTAATTTATACCATCTGAAACCTAAGGATAAAGATATTTTCAATCATTAAAAAATAAAATTGAGTCTGGCTGGATCCCTCAGAGTTACATTCAATATTAAGAACAAACACAAGGGTTAGAAGACAGGAAATAGTGAGCTAGGAGATTAAATATTTGGCTGTGTCAAATAGTCTCAAAGTTTCTAAATGTCAAATATTAATTTGTAGGTTATAAATTATTGGATTTAAAAGATTTATGTATTTTAAAATTACTTCTTAATGATTTATCCTAATTATCAGATCCATAGAATACAAATTGGTCTCACATTTTTCTCCTCACCTGATAAAACAACAGCAGAGAAGTTTTGTTTTGTTTTTGTTTTCATTCCTTTATTAGCATATGGTGGTGATATAAGCCCTAAACTCTGGACCAAGGGATTTAAACTTCAGTTTTTACTCAACCATGGGAAAGATAGAACTTGGTTAAATCACTTCGCCTCACTAGGTCTTAGTAACAGTATTTGTAAAATGAAGGAATTTATAGTAAATGATTTCTAAAAGTCCTTTCATCTGGACAAGATCTCTGTGATAGATGACTTCTCCCACTAGGCTATCAACACCTTAAAGGCAGGGGCTATGCTTTAAACATCTCAGTAGCCCAGGTGCCAGTGAAGTGCCTGGCCCACAGGGCTCAATAAATGTTGGTTGAAATGAAAATAATATACAAGGAAGTAAAATGTTTAAAAAGTGAGAGCAAGCCTTCTCACCTTAGTGGACACAAGTGAGAAGAGACCATTTTGCTAATAGGTAAACATCCCAGCTGAAGCAGAGTGGAAGGGATATTCCATCACGTGGGGCAGTTGAAACCTCTGGGCTGTGCAAATGTATTGAAGAAAGTTAATTGGTTATAAAGAGAATGCTGATAAATTACAAAGGGTAAATATAATAAAATTGATGCATAAAGTTAAGCCTTAATATACAATAAAACATTAAGAATTAATGGAAAAGCTGCAATGTTGTTGCTCAGATTTTCAAAATGTAAATAATTATTTAAGTAGGCAATGCATACACAGAAAATATAATTCAGAAGATTTGAAAAATTTTTATTGGGTGGGGGAGGAATGCAGGCAACTGTAATTAAACAACAATAAAATAATTTTAAAAATTTATTGAAAATACCTATTTTGGTTTTTTACATCCCATTAATTATTGGAATTGAAAATTCACTTCCTTTTAAAAGCAAGCTCCTAGTGGAAATACAGGTTAGTCTATCTGATACACTTGAGAATGAGGGTCAGACCCCTCCATACTGCTGTGCAGTTTTATGGCAAATGAAATGTCATCTTGGTGCTGAGCCAGTGCATAAGTTCAGGGTAAATTTCCCCCTACAATGTACAGAACAGGGACCTGAGGCCTAGAAATAAGACACAAGTTAGACAAAGTCACTTAGATGGACACTGGAGGAACCCACTTTGGAAAACCAGCTAAACTCATTCTTCCCATTCATCAGTTGCTTTATCTTTCTCCTTGTCTTCTTGCCCAGGTCAGTTTCTTTGAAAGGAAAGCTCACTGCAGTCCTGGGTCAGGACAGGCTCACTTGATTGCTCAGCACCTGCCTACAGAGGTAAAAATGTTTCTCTGGCTGAGGCTAAGAGCGTTTCAGGGGAGAAGCAGGTTCCCTGTGGAGAGGAGCACATTGGGATCTTTGTTCCCAAATGGGTCACATTTCCTCCTGTTTATTGAATTCTCTCAATCACAAACTTGATCTCTGGGTCCCAGGAAGGGATGGTAACTAAAGAACATGCAAAGTTGAAATTTATTTACTCTTGATAAGCAAATCAAAAAGGAAGTTAACTTTTTACCCATTCTCTTCTGAAAGCCACCAAAAGAATTATGCATTTTTTAAGATCAAATGCTGAGGTTCTTCCAAAATTTGTCACATTGAATGAATTTACAGATCATTTCTTCTTTCCCACTGCGCAGAACAAAAGGGGGCAGTTTTTCTCCTCTCTGCACCGCCATAAAGGCCCTCAGAGGACTCCGCTCTCCATCCTGCACTCCTCAGCTCTGCCACGCTCTGCTCCTCTGCACCTGTCCGCCTGGCGGTGTTCAAGGAACCAAACTAAAGCACAGGTGTAGAGACAATACTGTTCTGTCCAAACAAGAGACTGAAGACAATTTGATGAAGTTCTGAGGTTGTAATTGTGAAGAAAGGCGCCCATCTCCATGTAGGCCATGTTTACTTCCGTAACTTCCTCCTTCCTTGACAGAACTGCCTCTCCCCCATGAATACACTGCGTTCATTGTTAGTGCCCCCCGAAATGCTCCAATCAACATGTTTTTCAACTCTTGTAAACCAAGCTTTTTAGAGCTGTCTATAATTGCATGAAGCTCTAAGTTTCTCTGATTAGTTAGGAAGTTAGAAATGTGTGAGTGTGTTTTACATCCTCTGCTATGGGTGATCCTAGCATTGAGCAAGTTCACTTATTTAATCATTAATGCTGAGCTATTTTCTACTCTAAAGGTGGAGTGGGGACAGGGGCTGTGTGCTAGCCATGAACGGGTATTTTTGTCTGTACTACTGTGGGCATGTGTTACTACCTAGTTGGCCCCTCCCACTTTTAGCCAAGTGACAAAGTGAAAGAAAGCAGCAATGTGGGAGAACTGCTATTCTTCAAGCTGGTGTCAAAGCAGGTATGACTAAAATTATCTAGGTAACTTGGATTCCTGTCTCCCTTTGCCGAGGAAGGCTTTTGGGATATGTGTCATGGTGATTTATTACAGGCAGCAAAAATATTTGTTATCCAATGCACTGCTGAGCTTTCTGCTCCCCTGTTTTGCAGAAGTAAAGCTAAAGCCAGTACATCCGGGTGAACATAGCATTGGCATAGGTGTTTCTCCATCTTCCTAAATACCCATTAGCTGCCTGGTCTCCATAATTGATTTAATCTAATTTATTTTGTGTGTTATGACGTAACATTGTCCAAAAGTCTGTGGTGATCACCCCCATGAACATTCTCCAATTCCCTCTTGACAGTTTATGGATTTATTTACCTAATAAATATGTATTTGTAATCTCTGTGCTGGGTGTTGTGTGTCCAAGGATGAATTAAACAAATATATTCCTTCTTACCTTTGGAATGTATCATCTAATTTGAAGGATGATTGTCGACCAAGAAATTGCAAATGTGATGTCATGCTGATATGCAGGGAGCTATGGGAACATATCAGAAGAGACTTGACCTAGAATGTACATGGCTTAGAAATGGCCTCCCCCAAAAGTGTCATTTAACTTGAGACCTGAAGGAAAAGAATGAGCAAGGAAAAGCCCAGGTAGGGAGGAGACATGTGAAATGTGTGAAAGTTCTGAGGTAGAAAGGAGTATGGTGTGTTGTAGGTGACAGGAAGCTATGTGGCTGGAACATAATAATAATCTATGTTAATTCAGCATTTTATGTACCTGGCAATGTTCAAAGTAGTTTAAATGTATTCATTTGTTTAACCTCCACAACGTGTGATGAGGAAACAGAGCACACAGAGAGTTAAGTAACTTGACCAGGGTCACACAGCTAAGAAATTCCACAGCTGGGAAATGAGCCAAGACAGTTTGGCTTCAACTCCTGCCCTCTGAATGCAGCACAAAACTTCAGAAATAACAAAGAGAGACCAGGCGAGAACTAGACCACACAACTCACGAAAAGAAGGGGGAAGATCACTTTGATTAAGTCAATTTAGACCACAGTGAAAGTTAAATACAGTGCCCTGGTCTTCTAAGTACCACCTGCAGTTTCTTTCTTAAATGGGAAATTTGGAGAATCCACCGAGAGTCTACTTCTAGGCTAGACTCTAGAAAAAACAAAACAAAACAAAAACAAAAACAAGAAGCAACCAAACAAGCCTTCCAAGGGCTGATAAGGTCAATGTGGAGTGGGGAGCTGAACCATTCCAGGAGCAGGCTGTCCTTCCTTCCTGTGAGAGCAGGCAGCGGCCTTGCGGGAACCGTTTGGATCTAGGCTGCAATGGAGCTGTTTTCAAACTGTTGTCCATTCCTCTTTTGTCCTTCCTTTTTTTCCAGCATGCCATAGTTATTATGTGCTTTTTATATCCCTATTTTCTGCTAGGAGTTGTGACTGGATCAGTGAATTGAACAAATACAGTGGAAACCAAGCGTGAGCAAGGGCGCAGAGTGGGGCTGTCTGTGCTGGTGGCTGCCATGGGAGAAGCTGGCCTGGTTGGTGCCCAAGGGCCATGTTGAGAGTAACATGGGGGCCGAGCTTAATAGGGAGCAAAATAGGGACAGGGGCGATAAACCAATTGATTGGTCAGTATTCTATCAGTATCAAGAGGGAGGAAAAACATTATTTTTCTGATAGATAATGGGAAGCCATTGCTCATTCTGTGTAGGAAAGAAAAAACAAATAGTTTCTGGAATGCTTTGTCTGGTAACTGTGCACAGGCCACGAGGACAGCAGAGAGAACTGGGAGAGGGCTCTGGAACAGCAAAGAAGATCAAACTGTCATTTGTCTTCTTTCTCATTTGTCCTGAATATGCTTTAAAATGAAATTTGCTATGGAGCAGCATGTGCTCTCAGGGTTAAACCAGTTTCTCTTGGTCTCTAAAAGTAGACAGGATTTCTGGCTAATAGCTTGGACCAGCTTTATTAACCAAAAACTGTCTTTAAACTTGGCATCTCTTCAGGGAGAAACAAACATATTATTCATCCTAGACTGCCCTGAAGTGAGTAAAAGAAATGAATGTAATTTAAGGAGACGGTCCTTAATTAAAGGAGCCACTTGGTAAATTTCAACGGCTGCCTTGTTTTGGCTAGACATTTTTTTTTCCATTTTGATATTCTTTTCCAAATCTTCTTGTTGTTGGAAAGTATATCACTTTTGGCTTTACCTGGTCATTTTTATTTAATCTGCAGCGGATGCTGTGTCAGTTTGACTCTAATTCAGGATTGGCATGCGCATTGATGTTTAGCGCCAAGGCATGCTGGAGGAGGATGGCCCTGACCTGGTGAATGCAGCCCTTGTGTGGCTCCCAGCTCTCAGGATGGTGGTGTGGTGCCCTGGCTTTGCAGGGCAGCCTGAAGGGTCCATGGGCTGGATTTTTTTCTTTTTTTTTCTGGCATATGAAGTTTAGGGCTTACCTCTTCTAATTATCCTCTATGAGTGGGTTTCTCTCCATGCCACATGCATAGTTCCACTGTTAACCTAAAATGATACATTTTGTTGGTTGGCATTATTTAGAGTGTGGGTAGAGGTGCTGTAGCAGTGAGTGCTTCCTATAGTCAAACAAATCAAGCAAGAATGACTGTACTGTTTTTAAGTGAACACCCTGCCTTACTTATTTACCACTTGCAGAGCTAAGGGAATGTACACACACACACACACACACACACACACACACACACACACACACACTCAACATTTTTTAAAAATAGCATCCAAGAAGTCTGACACTGGAAGAGACTTTATAGATTATAAAGTGTGTCTCCATCATTTATAGGTAAGGAAATTGAGAGTTAGACAGAAAAGAGACATGGATGCCAAAGGTCACAGTGAGGAAGTGTAGACGCTAGAATGCAGGTTTGCAGATTCTGGTCTCTGTTCTCTATGCACCTCACCATGCAAAATCCTCACCCTTGATAAAGGAGGAAACATGCATTTGCAAGGTTGGTAATTTATAGCTATGTTTTGAGCTTAGGTCTTTAGAGCCCCAAACCAGAACTGTTCTACAGGGTAGGTACTGGAAAATGCAGGCATGAAATGAAACTGTTAAAAATTTGTCTGAGCCCTGTGCTCTCTGAGTGTGACCTCTTCAAGCTCTGACTCTATCATCTCCAGCAAGATGGCTGGCTATATTTTTCTTAACGATGTCAAGCTTACGGCATGGCTCAGAGTGTGCTGAGACAGCACACTGAATAGGTTTTCCAACAGCACACTTCCAGCCACCATAATCACTTCAAATGTACAGTTTAAGTGCAGCCCGTGCATCAGATCAGAACCAGTTTTTGGAAATTGGACTTTGATCATGAGAACTTTGGGAGGGAACCATTGCAGCGAGGAGGACAGAGTCCAGTAGGGTTTCAGCCCCCTGGTATGTCATTGGCACACCAGGGAAGAGATGCGGCATCCAGACCCTGCCCTGTCTGGCCCATGATATGCAGAAGCCCATGGTGTCTCCAAGCAGGTGCTGCTCGGGGCTTTCTACCTGCTTTCTCTGGGCAGCACTCTGTGTGCTGAAACGGTCTTCCCCATCTACTCTCACTACCCCTTCTTCCAGCTACACTGAGCAGTTTGAGTTTCAACATTGTCTTCCACTCTCCTTCATGATTGTCAAGGTCTCACTCTGGTCTATTTAAAAATGTTACTCTTAATATAAATAATTTATATTTTGTGGGATTAGCACCTGTACTAGTCTGCTTTGGCTGCCATAGAAACTATTATAGATAAATGGCTTAAATAAAGAAACAAATTTGTTACCTCACAGTTCTGGCATGCGGACATCAAGATCAAGGTGCTGGCAGAGTGGGCTCCTTTCAATGCCTTGCTCCTTAGTTTGCAGAATACCACCTTCTCACAGTGTCCTGACAAGGCTTTTGTCTCTGCACAGGCATCCCTGGTGTGCATCTCCTATTCTTTTTTAAAAAATATGTTTTATTGATTATGCTATTACAGTTGTCCCATTTTTTTCTCTCCTTTATTCCCCTGCCCCCTGCACACTTGCTCCCATCAGCACTCTTCTACCTTAGTTCATGTCCATAGGTCATACATATAAGTTCTTTGGCTTCTCCATTTTCCATACTATTCTTAATCTCCCCAGGTCTATATTGTACCTACCATTTATGCTTCTTATTCCCTGTACATTTTCTCCCATTCTCCCCACCCCTCCCCACTGATAACCCTTCATGTGATCTCCATTTATGTGATTCTGCTTCTATTCAAGTTGTTTTCTTAGTTTGTTTTTTTCTTATATTTTATTTTAGGGTCAGTTGGTGATAGTTGTAAGTTTGTTGTCATTTTACTGTTCACATTTTTGATCATCTTTTTCTTAAATAAATTCTTTTAACATTTCATATAATAAGGGCTTGGTGATGATGAACTCCTTTAACTTGACCTTATCTGGGAAGCACTTTATCTGCCCTTCCATTCTAAATGATAGCTTTGCTGGATAGAGTAATCTTGGATGTAGGTCTTTGCTTTTCATGACTTTGAATACTTCGTTCCAGCCCCTTCTTGCCTGCAAGGTTTCTTTTGAGAAATCAGCTGATGGTCTCATGGGAACTCCTTTGTAGATAACTGTCTCCTTTTCTCTAGCTACTTTAAGATGCTCTCCTTCTCTTCATCTTGGATAACTTAATGATGATGTGCCTTAGTGTATGCTTCCTTGGGTCCAACTTCTTTGGGACTCTCTGAGCTTCCTGGACTTCCTGGAAGTCTATTTCCTTTGCCAGATTGAGGAAGTTCTCCTTCATTATTTGTTCAAATAGGTTTTCAATTTCTTGCTCTTCCTCTTCTCCTTCTGGCACCCCTAATGATCTGGATGTTGGAACATTTAAAGTTGTCTCAGAGGTTCCTAAGCCTCTCCTCATTTTTTGAATTCTTGTGTTTCTTCATGCTGTTCTGGTTGAATGTTGACTTCTGCTCTAAATCATTGATTTCAATCCCAGTTTCCTTCCCATCACTGTTGGTTACCTGTATATTTTTCTTTATTTCACTTTGCATAACCTTCACTTCTTCCTCTATTTTGTGACCATACTCAACCATTTCTGTGAGCATCCTGATCACCAGTGTTTTGAACTGTGCATCTGTTAGGTTGGCTATCTCTTCATTGCTTAGTTCTATTTTTGGAGCTTTGACCTCTTCTTTCATCTGGGCCATGGTTTTTTTCTTTTTTTTTTGTCTTAGTGCACCTGTACCATTTCAGGGGCAGAGCCTTAGGTATTCAGGGCAAGGAAACCCACATCACTGCATTGTGGCACTGTATGTGGGCAAGGAGTCCAATGGGGAATAATGCCACTTGCTTGGCTTTTGGCCAGCTTTCAGTCACTTTCCCCACTACCAATAAGGAATTAGGCCCTTCTAGTGCGATTCCTGGGTGGGTGGTTTTGTGTACATTCTAGGATCCTATGAGTCTTTTCAACAAACTCTCTTGTGAGGCTGGGAGTTTCTCCTGCCACTGCAGCAATTCCCATAGGTTTTTACAATCAGGTTTTGAGGCTCTATTTCCCTGTGCTGGAACCCTGGGTTGTGCAGTCTGTCTTGCTCCCTAGTTGTTCCTCCTGGTTTATCCACATGCAAATGTGGGACTATCCAGTCTGCCCACCTCCACCATGCCTGCTCCAGTCCTCCAGCTGCAGCCCTGCTGCATGTTCTCTGTGCTCCTGCTGCCCTTCTCTGCCTCTCCTACCTGTCTGGATGGATGTTTCTTCTTTAACTCCTTGGTTGTCGGACTTCCAAACAGTTCATTTTTCTGGCAGTTATGATTGTTTTCTGTTTTTAAATTTGTTGTTGTCCTTCTTTTGGTTGTGCAAGGAGGCAAAGTGTATCTACCTATGACTCTATCTTGGCTGGAAGTTCTCACCATGAATGAATTTATTTTTAATCAGAGTTCTTCTATGTGGAAAGACTGGTTTATTCTATATATTTTTATTTTGAATATATAGTGTCATTATTATGTCTTAATTGCATGTGTATCTTGACTCTTCAGTTTGATTCAACACTTCTTGAGTTTAGGGCATTTTTATAGTTGTTACCTCTCATTGCAGCTGGCCCATTACTGGATTGGTTGCTTTGCCTTTAAATTAATTTGTCTTTCATCCCATGCTGAAGTAATGACCTTTATCTGACTTTACCTCTTGTTCATATCAGTATCTTACAATGATGAGAACATGATGTTTTATCTATGACTTACATTTAAACAAATTAAGCATATTCATTTACTGGTAAATAAATCTACTTAGTCAATTATTTTGATTTAATATGATTGGTTGATAATTACACAACATAATCAGAAATAATGGAGTAATTTTTATGAGAGAAAAATGTTGGTGAGTACTCCAAGTAAGGAATTATTGAGAACAACACTATACTAAAATTCCTACAAATGGAGATAGAGATTACTCTTGATTTCAAGAGTAATAGTTGGGGAGATAAAACTCTAAAGAACAAAATAATGTCTGGCTGCATATTGGGATGTTGGTTGGTGTTTGATACTTCTCAAGATCATCACATTTCTCTCTTCTCCAGAGCATTTGATTAAAGAGATTGGGAATGGGAATAAGACTGGTTCCTCCATTGTAACCATCAGAACATATACTGAAATACACACAAAAGCTATTTATACAAACTTATTATTCCTTCACATTTTTGTTTCACAAAGATATAGAAACTACAATTTTTCTATAAGGTATAAATATTTATCATGGCCAGGTAATCCTCCTCCTTCTTATTCTCCCTTACCCTCACACAGGGTTGTTCACTCTACGTCTATGAGGCATACTTAGTGGAACCCTGATTTTCCACTGATTGAGGTTTTAGGGAAACAGAGGCCAAGCAGATCCTTTGTCTTTCAGTAACTACATGCAGATTACATAGAAAATCTGTTTGTGATGAAGACCTATGCACTCACAAAGGGTAAAGACCATGAGAAGCTACTAAAAAAATATGAAATCTCTTCGTAATTAATGTTCAGCCCACTTGTTGCATCCAATTCTTCACTCTTAAAGTTTGGCTACCCATCCTTAGTTAAGGACTTTTTATGCTATTTTCTTCTTCATTCCTATCAATTGTTTGCATCCCTGGAAAGCCTAAACAGTCCAACAAAACAAGACTTTCTGTCTCCTCTCCCTCTCTTTCTTTTGGATTATTTTATCATTGTATTTATTCCCCCAAACAAGAAAGAAAAGAAAGAATCCTTACATTCACTTTAAAGATAAAAGAACTAAAATTCAAAGAGAATATTTTTTCCCAAGGGACACAGCTAGTGAGGGACAGAAGCAGGGTTTAAGGAAAAATGTTTCCACTCCAGAACCCAAATCAATCCCTTGACAAACAGCAGGTTTCTGGAGGACAAGTACTAGATCTTCATCTATGTTTCTCTAGGACCTGGTATAGGTCTTGGCCTATGATGATCAACAATAAAGGTTTCTTGAATAGATTCTTAGGTTGGATCTTGGAATCCTGAGTTGGAGAGAGCCTTAAAGGTCATTCAAAACTTTGTTGTTAAAAGGCATGAACCCACCTGATAATCAGGAAGAAGTGGGTCTCAGAGACTTCCTTCCCAATTCCAATTTGCTTCTCTTACCATTCCCACACAGTCATTCATGCCAGTTGCCCATGCTGTACAAATCAGAGAGAACACCTATTTGTATTTTAAATAGCTTAGTTTTTTTTCTTTAAATAAAATGAATATACTTTTATTTTTAAAAATATAAAAAATCCACTTAGTAAAGAGGAAAATTAAAAACCACACATAATCCCACTCACAGGTATAATCACTGTCATCTCTACTTTTTCTTCTAGTGATTTTTCTATACAAATATTTTTAAACAGAAAATACAGTTATATTGAGCAAACTTTTATAACAATTTTTACTCAAAATGTATTATAAACATTTTACAATGTCAGTGATTATAGATGAACATCACCTTCAATAACTCAACAGCTTTGCCTGTGCTGGATGGATGGGTGGGTGTATTGTCATTCATCAGCTGCAAATTTATGTTTAGATCACAGCTCTTTTAAATAGTTTCTTGATGATGTCATTCATGCAGACATTGGCTAGCAGGGGTGCAGGAGTCATTCATTTGTTAACTTTGCTTCACTTAAATCTAAACCATGCTGTACATCCACAATGGACAAGAGAGGAAGACATTATTATTATTAATTATTATTTGTGTGGAAATATAACATTTAATTTGATACATTATGGCAAGAAGATGTGTCTAATGGCTCAGAAAATACAATGAGTTCAAATGTGAAATATTCAGAATTAAGATGATATTAATAAATTCAGTTCTACTAGAGATAGCTTATCATATATGGAAATGTGTTTTTACCCAAGAAAAATAATATTAAAACAGTGGTCTACAATTTACAATTGGAAGCAACCTAAGTGCCCATCAGTAAATGAGTAGATCAAAAAACTATGGTGCATTTACACAATGGAATACTATGCAGCAGAAAGAAAGAAAGAGCTCCTACCCTTCAACACAGCATGGATGGATCTGGAGAGCATTATGCTAAGTGAAATAGGCTAGGTGGTGAAAGACAAATACCACATGATCTCACCTATAAGTGGAAACTAATCAATAAAATGGACAATCAAGCAAAATATAACCAGAGACATTAAAATAAAGAACAAATAAAATAACTAGAGGGTAGTGGGGAGGGGATGATGGGGAGGGAAAAAGGGAAGGGTTGTCAAGGAACATGTATAAAAGATGCATGGACAAAAGCAAAGGGGGGGTCAGATCAAGGGTGGGAGGTGGGGATGGGTGGGGGGTTGGAGGGAAATTGAGACAACTGTGCTTGAACAACAATAGAAAAAACAATGATCTAATTTTATGATCAGGAAGGTAGTACTTAGTTAACTGTAATGGAAAATAATGTATTTGTTTATCAATTTTATTTCCTAATTTACTTCTTCTTATATTTTTTTGGATAAAGGAAAAATCATTTTCTACTTATAAATGGCCACTTCCTTAATTCTGTGTATCAGTTGGGGTACAAAAAAAAACAAAAGGAATTTAATACATGGAAGTAGTTATAAAAGTCTCAGATTAAAGGAAAAGGCAAAAGGAAGAAGTAGCCAAGAAATTATTTACTACAGGTAGAAAATAGGGCTAGAGAATAAAAAGGAAGGAATTGATGTTTCCAGAGTGCAGAAGACATTGACTACTGAGCTAGATAGTGAAGGTATTGTGCTCAATGCTCAATGGAAGAGGGTGGCACTTAGAAGATTCTGGAGCCCTGGGGTGGACCACCCAATAGATTCTGACCTCTCAGAGAGGGAACTACATGGTCACTACTAGAAACATCAAGGAATGACTACTGTCATATGTGCTGAGATTCTCACATCAATGTAGCTACTTCCACAGTTGCTGACAGAAACAGAAAAAGAGAAAATGAGAGGAAGGAGGAATAATGACACTTTTCCACTTCTAATTTCTGAATTCCCACTTATGCCTCCTTATATGCAGAATTCATTAAGAAGCAAAGACACTGCAATTGAGAACAGGCTGACAGTCACCAGAGGGGAGAAGGGAGGGAATTTCAGGGGAAAAGGGGAAGGGTTTACAGGAACAAGTATAAAGGACACCTGGACAAAAACTAAGGGGGGGTGGAAATGGGAGGGAGGTGGGGAGGGCTGGGGTGGTGGGCTGGGATGGGAGTAAAAGACAGACAACAGAACAAGAACGACAATTAAAATAAAATTTAAAAAAAGAAGGTAGCTGGCTTAGAAGTCTGAACAGTATAGAAGGATGGGTATGGGAATGACAGAAAATAGATAAATTCATCTATGAGGAAAACATCATTATTTTTCTACCTCTTGGTGACAAAGAGAAAACTTTATGGTAAGACAAGAGCTCTGGTTCTGATTTAGAGTCCTTTAGAACTTTGGAGGGACTGTCTAGGGGAAGGATAGTTAGCCATCACAAAGGCCTTTCCCTTGCACACTCAGCATCAGCTGCATGGGAGAAGCAGGTACCCTGTTATTTGGTCCTGGAGAGATGGGGTCTGGATACTCTCTGTCATCAGATGCATTTTAAGGCATGGAAAGGCTGGCAAAAGGCACACCACTGGACAGCTGGAGGATATAGCTCTAGTTAACATCCTTGGGATTCTTCCATCTATCCTAATCCCATCCTCCTAGTTCCAGGCCTTCTGAGACAGGTCTCAAGCAAACAATTCCAGGTTTAAGCTTCAGTAAAGCATAGAACTTTTACAGGAGGCTAATGAACCCCAGAATTCTTACCCCAGCTTTTGAGTCCTTTTCTTCTACCATGATCCATACCCCAAACCTCAGGGCAAGGATGATAAGAGTCTTAATATTACTTCTCTGAATAGTAAGTGTCCCAAGATAACCATGCATAACCCCCATTACACAGCAGACTAGGTGAGTGGGTCATAGACTTATGTTCATACTGAGATGTTTATAAACTGAGCACTGGGAAGGGAGTAGAGAAGCAGAAAAAATGCATAGCTATTCTCTTAGCTCTGAAAATATCATACATGACCCTTAAGAGAATGAATGACTGCAGATGCCTCAATTGCTTTATTTTTTCTTTTGGTGCATATTGAGGGCCCACTCTGTGCCATTTATTCTGCTAGGTCCAGGGGATACAGTGGTGAGCACTCACTGCAGAAACACCTACATCAGAAGCAGAAACCACCCCTGCCCCAAACTTCTAGGAGAACCTTCCTCCCAGTGGTTTCTCTAGACCCTTGAATGTCTTATGATGTAAAGGCAATTCCATTTTACACATAGATATACTGAAGCCTAGAAAGAATCATTGACTTCACAATCTCATATTGGGAGTCAAACACTATCAGACTCAGAACTCTGATCTTTGGGTCTTTGCCCCTCTTTGGGTTATTGACCCCCTTCTCCTCATTCTCTCTTATTCCACATACCCAGGTGAATGGAGCTGTGTACTAGAGTATGGTCACAAGGATCTTTGGTGTGTTGACCCAGTGGGTAGAGCTATTGATCTTATAGCTATTGAACTGGTATCCTTGGGATGAGTTATCTTCATCTGTATAGCTGATGTCCCTGGAAGTCCACACAGAACAGAGACTTCTGGCCATCACTAGCCCCTCCAAGTTGTGTCTCACATTTTAGGTGAGGTCCACGGCCAGTTATACCTGGGACAGACTGCAGGTTTGAGAGTGAGTGAAGCCTCATGCCCTCGGAAGCTTATGCCTTTTTTCAGAGAGCTCAGAAATGAATGCATAAATGGTTGAGTAAAGGAAGAAATTAACCTTGCCCTAGCTTATGATAACTTCACTAAAAGACCCTGAGATTTTTTCTATTAAAACATTCTCTGCTAACCTTCCTAGTTCCTATTATCATAATGGGAAAGAAGGGGCATTGAATCCCTTCTCTGATTCCTGCAGAATCAAAATTCTGCAGGAATTCAGAGAAGGGAAATAGCATTATGTAATAACTTTGAAAATACATGGGACTTGAAGGAAATATTTGTTTTAGATGGAAAAAAGATTGGGGGAAATTATTCCAGGCAGGACGAACAGCAAGAACAAAGTCATGGAGGTAGGAAAGAACATGTTAGTGTGATTTGTAAGAGATCAGTTTGACTGAAACACTCAGTGTTGCTGGAAACCATGAAAAAAAGGTTGCACTGGAGATGTCTTTGATGGAGGATTGTCAATGTTAGATTCAGGACATGCCACTTACTTTTGAGTCTTTAGTGCTTTATGCAGACCATTACACAGAGTAGGCATTTAATGAATGTTTAATGAGTGAGTGAATGAATAAATGAGTGGATGGATGAATACATGAATGAATAAATGATTTTGATGGGAGAGAAAATATTCAAGTTGAAGCCAGTAAGTCTGAAAGAATAGTGATGCTACAGACCAAAATGGGAAGTTTAGGCATGATAAATCAGAGGTAATTGTAGGAGCGTCAAGTGGAAGTTTCTGATTTGGAATTAAGAAGAGTGTATCTAGGTGTAGAGGTTTCTGACTCATTATTGCAATAGTGACTGAAACCATGAGTCTGGATAAGCTCAAGAGGGCGGTTAAAGGGAAAGTGAACAGCACAAGACAAGGACTAAGCAGCAGGTTTGCACCTTGGGGAGTGGTAGTGAAAGAAGACAGTAGAAACTATGGAGTTTGGAGAACCAGGAAAGTCATGTCAAAAACTCAATATAAAGAAGAATTTTTCTTTTTAAAGAAGTGGAGACAGTGATCGTGAGACTATGTGGCAGAGCTCAGAGGCTGAGTAGGATGACAGACGGGGTCTGGGTCTACAGGTAACCAAGGACAGGAGAAAGAGCAGGCAGGGGCCTTGCTGGGATACAGCTGGTGAGCATCCTGATGGAAAACTGCCAGGACACACAGAGAGGACAGGACACTGTCAGCTGAGGCCAAAAAAATTGCCCTGCATATGGGATAGCACCTGCGAAGTGGAAGTTGAAGACCCAGAGATGACCTTGGGGGCCAGGGTGGGAGACAGTTATGTATTCTCAACCAGAGAAGTTGACAAGGAGCAAAGGATTAAAGAAATTCAGCAGTAACTCATATTTGGGGTACAGGTTATAAATCAGGCTTAGATCAGGCCTAAGAATTGCTCGTTTAGAATATCCTTGAAATTGAATCTCTCAGCTCTACTTTAAGTAGCCAAGGCAAGTAAGTGAGAACTCAAAGGATATCATCTACAAAGGAAATCAATTTAAAAAAAGATGTCAGGACTTTTACTTGATGGAGCAATAACTACAAAAGCCCTGAAGGATTTCTGAAACCTTAGTTTTCAATGGCTTTCCTGTGATGTTGGTCTTCTGGAAAAAGAATAAGAAAGAGAGGAGCCAAGGAGACTACACCTGCTTCACTGCCAGCCTTACAGGGGAAAGAACTGCAGGACAGTGTTTTGTGTCAAAAAGGAGGAAAGAGACAGTTAAGAATTTTTGAGGCTGAAGGAAGGAATGACAAGAGGGAGGAAGGAAGGAAGGCTGTGTAGGAGCCAGTTCAGGACCACAAAAGCTGCCTGAAGGCTTAGCTGTCTGACCTTGCATATGAGACCAGTAGTGAGGAGAATGTGGGATTACACCAGTGGTTAACCTCAGAGTTTTAGAGTCTTACGAATCCAGAGTGAAATTCTGCCTTTTCCACTCATCAACTCTGCTCCTTGGGACAGATTACTTAATCCTCAGTTTCTCACTTATAAAATGACATCAGAACAGTAAAAGCAACAACAAAAGTAATATGATCTATCTGTTAGAGTTCTTGTGAAAATTAAATAAAATAATGTGCCTATTACAGAACTGGAAATTCAATAATTGGTAGTTTTCAGAAAATTCAGTTCTTAACATGAATATATTAACTCTTTGGATCCCAATGGTCCTAGTGGATAAACAGCACCCATTTACCCAAATCCTACCCTTATATGCTGCTAAACAGACCCTGAGCACTAGAACATTCTCTGTGCCAGGTTTTAAGAAGGGTGTGTCAGTTGTTTTCCAGGATGATGGGCAATCTATGGGGTGCCATTTAAAGCCAAGAAACTCAAATGAGACCCAAAGGAGAGAAATCTGCTAATGAGCCTATTAAGATAAAGAGGTAAGAGTGTCAGCTTCGTACCATCTGTCTTGTTCTGGCAGCTTTTGCTGTCCAGACCCCACCCCCTGAGCTTCATCTGAAATTTGCCAATGCCATTGATTTGTATTAACCTGATAAAACATACATTATCCCAGGTATCAACCTCTCCTTGCTTGCTTGGCTTACATGAAATGACAGCTACAAAAAAATCAATGTGTAAAATCTTTGTATCAACATATATGAAATAAAAATGTTCATGTGGCAGATGCAGGTTTTTAGACAGATTAAAACTGACAAATTGGCAAGGTCCACAATGAAGGCAATGATGAGGTACAGTGAAATGTCAAAGGTTTTGAAAATGGCATGCTGAGGAAAGAAATGCATTGCTGTCAGGGGAAAAAGAGGGGATTGCTTTTAACAAAGGGCTTTGCGTTTGCACAAAATCAAGTAGCTTTTTCTGAAGAACTGATTTGTTTAAGCAGGGCTGAAATGGTGTGATTTTTTTTCCTCTAGGAACCAATAATAAAAATGAGAGATTAATGATATGAGCAAGGTCACTGCGGGTAGTGGTGATGCCAGGACAGAGGGAGGATGCTGGACTCCCGCTTCTCCCTATCACTGAACCCTCTGGCACTCAGAGGGAGAGACTCTCACCTTTAGCTTCCATGCAACTTCTCACTCCAAGAAATGATTGAGGCAACGCTTCCTACTCAATCAATCACAAGCCTCTGACAGAATTCTAAAATAGACTAATCAGGGCAGAAATCTGCAAGTTTTTCAAAATACTGTTTTGTACATTACTGTTGTGTACTTCAACTTACAAGACGCTCATTGGACAACATGTCAGCTTTTATTTAAAGCAGAACTTTAATATGGATAATGGTCAATTAAATAAAGAAGGAAAAAGCCACTAGTATTTATGACTTACAATTGCATATTATACACACACACACACACAATCTCACCATAGTACTTTATAACTGTGACAAAATTTTCTTTTAATTTTGACTCCCCATGTCTCACAGCATAATTATGGACCATCTGCTTTGAACACTATTAGATTGTGTATGCTTCAAGCATGCAAATCCTTTTTAAAACAGTAGCCAAGAAAGGTAAATAGTCTGCTGCTGAAAGTAAAAAGAATCCACTTCAAATAACTCAAAAGCCATTGATAGCACAGGTGTACAAAAACCAAAAGTTGTCTTTGGCAAATATGGAACATGTTGTGGTGGAAAGAGGCTGAGCACTGGAATCAGACTTGAATTTGAATCTTGCCACTACCACTCACTGGTGTGAGATGTAAAAAAAGTAACTTTCTACACCTTCTTTTGATCCTTTAAAATGAGAGTAAGACTCCATAAAAGTCTTTTAAGGATTTGCTTAGAAAATGAATGTGAAAGCTCTAACATTTTGCCTAAAATGCACATTTGTTCTCCATTGGATAATTCATCATTAAGAATAATTCTCTACATCTGCACCTGTATCCATTAGAGTGGATTCTATAGAAATTCTATGACAAGACTTTGTTATTTGGTTTGATGCACCAACATTTAATAGATAGATGCACAAACATTTTTCAGCTCTAAATTCTTCACCTCTTACAGCAATGGAGACCAATCAAACAAACAAAATTGACCATTGTTACCATTTGGCCAGGATGCATCAGTACACCTGTAGGTTGATGCACCAGTAAATGTTGTTTCCTTTTGTTTTGCATATCAAACTCCCCCCAAATCTTAGTAAATTAAAACAATAATCATTTATTTTGATCATAAATTTGCAGTTTGGGCAGGGCTGAGTCTGGAAGACTTATCTCTGCTCCATGTGATATCACCTGGGACAGCTCAATTGGGTTCTGAAGGACATACTTTTAACACTCATTGACGTGACTAGCAAGTTGTTGTCCAATGTTGGTAGAAAGCTCAGCTGGAGTTGATGTTTCAAGGCCTTAGCTTCTGTCCATGTGGGCCTGTCTATGTGATCTGGTCTTTCTTATAGCACGATGGCTGGCTTCCAAGCACAAACATCCTCAGAAAGAGAGAATATACTAGAAACAGTGTCACTTTTTATGATCAAGCCTTGAAAGTCACATAGTATCACTTCTCTCATGCTCTGTTTGGGAAGTCACAAAGCCCTTCCCAGTGTCATAAGGAGGGGTCATAGACTCTACATTTGAACAGGGAATGACAAGTTTCTGGAAGAGCACATGGGATGGGATATTTCCATGGCTATTGTTATAGCCATTTTTGGAAAACATCTTCCACACATTTTTTCTTCTTCCAGGTCTTTTGATTTCCACCCTAGTTCAAATCTTTATTACTAACTTAGACTTTTCTCCTCCTTTCTATTTGCTTTCTCATTTGGTTTCTCCTTACTTTCTTCTACATTGAATTACACTCTGTGAATAGGAAGGAAAATTCTGGTTATCTGCATATTACTCCACTCTATAAACTTCTTTAGCTGCTTTTTGCCTATGGAATAAGGTTCAAATCTCTTAACATGATACTCAGTGATTCCACATACTTCATGATCTGGATACAAATTTGCAGCCCTGGATCATTCTAGTCTAATACATAAGGCCTAATGTCTCAGTGAAATCAAACTATATTTCATTTTCTCAAGGCAACCCTGTGAGCTGGAAAGACCATTGAGATTTTGGAGTCAGTTAAATCTGGGTCCAAGTTTCAGCTCTGCCAATAGGCTTCTTATTTGTAAAATGTGCTTAGTAATTCTTATCTTGAAGAATTGCTAAGACAATTAAATAAAACAATGTAGGTAAAGTGACTGGCACTGAATAAATTTTAAATTGATGTGATTTTCTTTTTCCACTTTCCAATCAAGTATCTTATTTCACCATCTGTTTTTGAGGAGTATTCTTCCAAGGCAGGTTATGGACTTTCCCCAGACCAACACCTCCCACCGTGTCACCAGCATTCCCAACAAGAAAAACATGCAAGGAAACCTGGCCTGTGAGTACCTGGCTTCATTTCACTAGCCACAGAAACCCACACATCAAGTTGGTGCCACTAAAGCACAAGATGGAATTGCCACATTCTTTCCATCTTAATTGAAATTGCATGTCACACATGGATAGAAATGCATTCTATTTACATTCTTTTGGAAATAGCAAGGCACTGTGGCTGTATTCCACAGATCCACACTGGATGAAGCAGATGTCAAAAGCAGTGTTGCCACAATCACTAACAGCATCCAGTAATTTCCCTCTCAGTCTTCTTACTCTTTGGGGTCTGTTAAAGGTCTCTAATCAATTAGAACATTTTTGTTACTTCTAACATTTTGCCTAATCAGTTCACTTATTAATTCCATTAAATGTATACCTTTCAAATTAGATATCCATTTAGCAGATGCTTTACTTAACCAATCAATAGAAAACTTCCAAGAATTGCAATCTCCCTGTTTCCAATAATCTGTAGCATCTTGGAGAGGTCATTTATGTCAGATGCAGCAGATCTATGGCAAGCAGGCCAAGTTATTAGACTTAAGCTTTTAAGAATTTACACATACTAAAAATAGCTCAACATTATAGCATACTCAATTTTACTCAATTTATATTGAAGCTATTCTTCATTCTAAGACAAAATTTGCTTTAAAGCTGGTATTCCCCCATGTCATCTGTAAGTAACTTTCCCGAGCTTCTCCTAGGACATTCTGCTATGTCATTGTCCCACAACGTATTTAAAAATCTGAAAGCCTGTGGAAACAGATAGTTGATCATTCACATTGAAAGACTGATGCATCTCTGCTTATGGGAGGCTGAGAGCAGACAAAAAAATCTTCCCTTCTGTCAACTTCACCAAGCTCCAATACTAGTTTAAACTGCTATGGCACTTTTATTTTCTCCATAAAACCTTTCCTAATTTAACTTCATTCAGATCCATTGTTCTATTTGTTCCATAATAGAAATAGTTACTATTTAAATATTTATTTAACTCTTCCTTTCAGATCCTGTGCTAAGCACTTTGTATTAATCATCTACTTACTCCTGACTCCAGAAAAAAATAACTAAATAAAATGGAGATGAACAAACTACTGCATACAGTTTCTAAAACATTGGTTATAAGGATGCTCAAGGAACTTAGGGGAAGAATAGATGAACTAAGAGAGAACTTCAACAAAAACATAGTAAGTTTAAAAAAGAACATAGAAACCATAAAACACAGTAAGAGATGAAGACTACAATAACTGAAATAAAGAATACACTGGAAAAAATCAACAGCATATTAGATGAAGCAGAGGAACAAATCAATGATTTAAAAGACAAAGGAGCAGAAAACACCCATTCAAAACAGCATAAAAAAGAATTAAAAAAAAAAACACAAGAATAGTTTAAGGGACATCTGGGACAATTTTAAACACAACAACCTTCACAGCATAGGGGCATCAGAATGAAAAGAGAGAGAGCAAGAGATGGAGAATTATTTGAAAAATAAAAGCTGAAAATTTCCCTAACCTGGAGGAGAATACAAATATACAAGTCTAGGAAGCACAGATAGTGACAAACAAGATGAACACAAAGAAGCCCACACCAAGACACATTAAAATCAAAATGGCAAAAATGTAAAACAAAGGGAGAGTCTTCAAAGCAGCAAGGGAAAAGAGTTACCTACTAGGAAGATCCACAGGACTGCCACCTGATTTCTCAACCAGTTTTTGCAGAGCAGAAGAGATGAGCATGAGATATGCAAAGTGTTAAAAAGTATTGAAAAGAAAGGGCCTGCAGCCAAGACTATTCTAACCAATGAGATTATCACTTAGAATCAAAGAACACTTAAAGAGCTTCCAAGACAAAAAACAATTAAAGGAGTTCTTCACCATTAAACCAGAATTGCAAGAAATATTAAAGGGACTTCTTTAAAAATAATGAAAAATAAAGAACATAAGGATAAAAAATGGCAATAACTATGTACCTATCAATATTCACTTTAAATTTAAATAGCTTAAATGCTCCAATCAGAAGATACAAGAGAGCTGAACAGATAACAAAATTAGACCCATATACATGCTGTCTACAAGAAACCAACCAGAGTGAAAGAAACACAGAGACTGAAAGTAAAGGGATGAAAAAATTTCATGCAAATGTAAATTAAAAAAAAGCTGAGGTAATAATACTTTGTATCAGAAAATAATGTACTTTAAAGCAAGCACTATAATAAGAGACAATGAAGAACATTTCATAATGATAAAAGGATGAATCCAACAAGGTAATATAACCCTTGTGAACACTTATGCACCAAACATAGGAGCAGTTAATACAAAAAGGAAATGTGGACAAACATAAAGGGAGAGATTGACAGTAGTATTCACTCCTAGAAGTGAAACTTCACTATCCCATTGACATCAATGGATAAATCTTACAGACATTAAATCAACAGCCCTAAAAGACATACCAGGGTATACCGACTTAATTGATATTTTCAAGACATTCACCCCAAAGTAGCAGAGTATACATTCTTTCCAAGTGGACATGCAACATTTTCTAGGATAGACTACAATTCAGGGCACAGAATAAGCTTTAATAAATTTAAGAAAATTGAATCATATGAAGTATCACCTCTAACCACAAGGGTATGAAGTTAGAAATCAATTATTAAAATAACATGCAAACACATAGAGGTGAAATAACATGGTACTAAAAATAAATGGGTTAACAATGTGAGCAAGAAAGAAATAAAAAATACCTTGAGACTAATAAAAATGAAAACACAATCATTCCAAATCTACAGGACACGGTAAAAGCAGTCCCAACAGGAAAATTCATAGCAATACAGGTTTACCTCAAGAAACAAGAAAAATCTCAAAGAAACAATCTAATTTTATATTTAAAAGAATTACTGGAAAAAGAACAAGTGTTGCCCAAAGTGAGTAGAAGAAAGGAAATAATAAAGATCAGGGTGGAAATAAACAAATGAGTCTAAATATACAAAAACTAACAAAACCAATACCTGTTTTATTGAAAATATAAACAAAATCATTAAACCTTTAAACAAACTCATCAGGAATAAAAGAGAAATGACCCAAATAAATAAAATCAGAAATACAATAACTTACACCTGACACTAAAAAAATAGGATTATAACATAGTATTGTGAAATATGCCAGCAAATATGTCAACAAATTGGACAATCTGGAAGAAATGAATGAGTTCCTAAATACATGATTTACCAAGATTGAATAAAAACAGAAAAAAAAACCCAGAAAGTCTGAACACACCAATTACTACTAACAAATTAGAATCAGCAATAGAAAAAAAAAAACAAAAAAACAAACAAACAAACAAACAAACAAACAAAAACAATAAAAACTCCTGCTAAGGATCAAAAGTTCTGGACTCCATTTATAGGTGAGATCATATGATATTTGTCTTTCACTGCCTGGCTTGATCTCACCTACTAGTGGAATCTAATCAACAAAACAAACAAGTAAGCAAAATAGAACCAGAGACATTGAAATAGAGAACAAACTGACAGTAGCCAGAAGGGAGGGGAAAGGGTGATATTGGGGGGGAAGAAGGGGAAGGGTCATTAAGGAATATGTATAAAGAACCCATGGACAAAGCCAAAGGGGGGATGGTTGAAGGTGAGTGGTAGGTGTGAGTAGGACAAGGGAAAGTAATGGGGGAAAAAATGAGGACAACTGTAATTGAAAAACAATAAAAAAAAAAGAAATAAAAAACATTAATAAATCCTATAGGGAACTAGGCATATATTCCCACTTTCAAAAAAACTACTAAATAATTGAAAAAATGCCAACCTATGGCACATCATTTTAATGTAAGAGTACCCAGCTTAGAAAAAAAGAGATGATTTTAAAAGCTTTCAGAGAGAATGAAAGGTACCACATACTAATTATTTGGAATTAAAATGACAGCAGGCTTTGACAGCAACTTTGGAAGTTACAATAATATAGAGCAATGATTTTAAAATTCTGAGAGAAAAGTCATTTCCAAATTGAATGCTATAACCTCAGTTCCACTATCAACCAAGTGTGAAGCAACAGCAAAGATATATTCAGTTATGCAAAGTCCCAGAAAAAAATTTACCTCCTGCCCACTTTTTAATGGAAGCTTCATTGAAAGTTCTTCGACATAAAGAAATAGCCCACAACAAAGAAATTCCCATGGACAGAAGGAAAAGTAGTTACCAGAACAAGGGTGAAGGAAAGTGCAAAGATTGCACTTGCGCTGTTGACCTAGAGAGCAAAATAGAACTGAAAAGTGGAGGTCTCCAGGATGCATGTCTCTAAAGTGGCAGAAATAAAACTGACACCAATTACCTGAAAAATATACACATATTTGCTCCTCAAAAGCTGTCATTATTCTCATTTTGTACATGATGAAACTGAAGGTCAGAGGTGAATCAACTTGCTCAGTGTCACGCTGCATGTGTTTGAGCTGGGGCTGAAAATGAGGTCTGTGTGTCTTCAAAGCTCCCTGCCTCCTTGAGCACCTGTTAAGCAGGGTGTGGCTTTCCTGCTGCCCACCCCGCCACCAATTCACAGTTCCTGTAACTGAAGTCTTCATGTGTGTTCTCAGGTTGTAAGGAGGCATCCTGCTCATTTTTTTGAGTATCCTCCTCTCTGTTCCTCAGATGAAGAATTGCAAAAGCAGGAAATATGTGGTTGGTTGTCCAGGTCTTTCTTTACTCTCAGGAAGCACTTCTGCAGCAGCGTGGAGTATTCAGCTTGACGCATCATGATTTGAGGACCAACACTTTGCTTCCCCTCTTCGTATGTGTGCAAACGCTGATTGAGCCAATCTTGCTGAACCCATTTCCTTATTTTTAAAATGATGGTTGTTATACCTATAGTGGAAGTTATGTAAGCACATGTTATGTAAAGCACATAAATACGTGCAGCATTTTGATGTCATCTCTCAAAGCCCTTTGCAGAGACTTCTGTTTTCAGAGGATGGTAGGTCACTTGTGATAATTTTGAATTCTTAGGAGAAGAGGGTCCCAAGTAAGTACCTGAAAAACTATGAGGGAACTCCTCAGAGGAGCCTGGGGCTCAGGCCAGGATTCCTGCTGGGTGGTGGGGAGCCAAGCAAAAAAAAAAAAAAAAAAAAAAAAAACAGAGCTGTTTCCTCTCTGAACAATGGGAACCTGGAATGGTGTGACTGGCAAGGGGCCAGGCAGCTGTTCTTCTAGTCCTGGGAGGATAGCAATGGTCTCCTATTGCAAGGAGAGGGATTGAAATTAAACCTGAATAAGTATTTCCTGCGCATAGTCACTGTGAGACTCTGGAATGTAAGGTTAAAGAAAGGAAAGCTGGCGTGCTCTTCTTTGGAAACGTTGAAAAAGGAAAAAGAAATCTACTTGAATGTTGGGTTGCTTAAAGGTAGAAAAATGGATTAACTCCTTTCAGACCCAGGAGTTAATATTCAGAAAAGAGATCTGTTTCTTCTCCCATCTTCCCTTGTATAATAAAAAACGTATTTTCTATGCTTCTAAGCATTGACACATGTACTATATCCTCTTAATCATCCCCACACTTCTCCCCTTCCCCACACATCTGGTCCAGCTGTCAACATTGTTTCATATAGGGGTTCACTTCTTGTCCGGGGAGTTCTTCAGGAAGCATGTACTCCCCAAAACAAGAGCCTCACACCTAAGAAAGCTTCAGAAGTCCAAATACACTATCAAAGCCAGCATGCGAGTGCTGCAGGAACCACCTCCTCAAGCTTGTTTTCAGAGGTAGCACATAACCCTGGGTTATAATTTACAATGACAAACTGAAGCTTCCCATCAATCAGTTATCAACCAACAAATACAAGTTTTTTTTTTTTTTTTGAGCAAGAATTCCTAAATCCCTTTCTCTGTGTTGTTTCACTCCTGCCAACAAAGAGTACAGTCAATTAAAAGTCATTGGGCAAAAGAAGCTTTTGAAAAGTGTAACATATGTGAGCTCTGGTCCCCCCAAATCATTAACCTTTGGAACCCTAGGAGTTGCCAATACAACGGTGAAGAGTGTGGAATTTCTTTATACAATGTGGCGAGTGTGTCAAAGAAATAAGAAGGCCCACAAAGTAACTTACAAGGCTGCCTCACTTTTTTCAGGGTTTTTAAGGTTTTCAGTGTCTCTGAGGCACAACTGGTTCAGGCGGATGATGATAGCAATGCATGGTGCTATAATTTACAATAAAATTTTCAGCCTCCAAGGCTTGATCTTGTTTCCCCAAGGCCAGACTAATTTAACTGTTTTAGTCCATTCGCTTGTTCCTCAAAACCAAAAGTAAAGCAGGGACTCTTAACTGCCATCTACAGGGGATTCAGGAGTTTTTGAACCTATTAAAATTAGGTCCAAACCTCATGACTATATGGACTTCTCTGGA
The DNA here is from genome assembly GCA_004027475.1 of Anoura caudifer. Lineage (NCBI taxonomy): Eukaryota > Metazoa > Chordata > Mammalia > Chiroptera > Phyllostomidae > Anoura > Anoura caudifer. Next base: position 107,955 of record PVKU01003460.1, on the reverse strand, counting down.
GGAGATAGTCTAAAACTTTCTTCATGTTCTCTTTGAAGTTTGTGATGGCAAAATACGAAGTGCCACTGTGTTTCAGCAAACTCTCTTCAGTCACCCCTCTGCCCCCAGAGCTTCCCTGCCACCAGGCACATGGGTCTCTTGCCATTGATTTGCTGAGGGAAGCCCTTGCTTCGACGGCAGCAGCAGCAGCAGCGGAGGCGGCAGCGGCAGCGTTGCTCATGAGGCGAGCAAGAGCACTTTTTCGACAGAGGCAGTGGATGTAGAGGTGCTCTAGGTGGCCTCCAGGGACTCCTTCAACTCCACGTTTCTAGGACTCAGTGAATTATGAGCCAGAAATGAGAACTTGGGTTCTCACTTTATTCCTGCTGTTCTTTGAAAGAAAAACCACTTGCATTGCCTTTCTGGCTTTCAAGGGACTAAGTCCGACAAGTAAGAGATGTAGTGCGTTGGCTATAGGTAAAGGCCAGGGGTCTCAGGGACCGGGGATGTGGAAAGGGAACAGACAGATAAGGTGTCCAGAGGGCAAAGCAGGTGGTCCTAGAAAGTGTGTGTGAGGCTGGTATGATCTGGTATGACAACTCTGGGTAGAAAAATTCCAGTGTCTTAGGTGCATTTAGAAAGAGTCTATGTAGGGGTTTTGTTTATTTAATTTTAATTTTTTTATTTTTCAGAACCACACTTAAAGAGTTGTAACCCTCCTCCTACCACTTCATGTCCCACTTGACTTAGTTAAGGACAGATCTTTCAAAACAAAATCAGCACCAATAAAGTGTGATGTGGTTACTCCATCTGCATCTCAATTTTCCTCTCCTCCTGGGCCCCTGGTTGAGCCTGGAGGGGCAGTGTGCTCAAGCAACGGAGGAATCAGCTGCCACAGGCCAGCAAGCCCAGACAGAGGAGATCAATACAATGTTACAATAAACCCCTGTTGCTCAGTGGAAGAAATAACAAAACTGTGGCATGAGAGAGACAGAAGGTGGAGAAAGTTAATTATTAATTAACTAATTTGTTCAAAAAACGTTAATGTTCCTACCATGTACATAGCTCTGCAGCACTGCATGAACCACTGTGGGAGAATGTGTCTTTACAAGGAACTTGTGAGCCACTTACAGAAACCACCATAGTTTGAAAGCTCAGTGGAAAGAGACCAGTTAACTAACTGGATACAGGCAATAACTTCTGTGGGACTTTAGAGATGGGAAAGATCCCTCTATGTGAGGATGGTCAAGAAGGGCTGTACAGCGATAATAAAAACACAAGTGCTTTAGGAGATGCATAAGATTTAGAGAACGTAAGTTATGGGTCAAATTTCAGGTTGGGAGGGAAAGTATGAGTGTGAAAATATTAGATATTATTAATCAATAGTTAGTTAGGATGAAACTATGTAAAAGACCTTGAATGCCATGCAACAGGTTTTAGATTTTACCTTGTAGGCAAAGTTTCATAAAATTTTCAAAGTTTTTCTCATTCTTTCTTCCATTCTCTTTTTATTTTTCCTTCCCTTCTGTTTCCCTCATTTGTCTAAATTTCACTTTTAAATTTTATACAATTACAATTTTGTATATTTTATTCACTGTTGAGCCATGCAGTTTACTGAGATTACAACACCCCCCCCCACCACCCCGATTTAATAATAATACTATTTAAAATGTATTTTCAATGCACTTACCACCAAGTTACCCAAAACTTCACTTAAGGGCTGTCTTCTCTCAGAACTTATGCTTGAACATATCAGTATGCTCTGTGTTTCCTGTTTTCTTGGAGACATACTTCTGGAGCCATCAGGGTCCCTGGTTCACTCTAGAATGGATGCTTCCTAGATTCCTTACACAGGGTCTCTCTGCCATTTCCCCTTAATCCTTTTGGATAGTTCCTTCACTCCTCTCCCAGGTTGGATATCCTGTCTCTTGGATCTTGCATTTTCCTTATTTCCTCATTTTTGTAGAACACACCCTCCAGTGTCTGAAGAAAGAGTGCAGAGAATACTTTTTTCAATACCTTCCCTATTGAAGGAAGGTCTAATTTGGCTCTTTATTGATGATAAGTATAGAATTCTAGATTGGAAATTATTTTTCTCAGAATTGTGAAAGTATTTTTCTGATGTCTTCTAGCTTCTAGTGTTACTGTGAAAAGTCCTATGCTATTCAGATCTGTTTTCCTTTGTAATTTTCTTGTTTTGCCTCTTGAGCATCTTTCTTCCTGGAACAACTCTTCTTCTTCTTCTTCTTCTTCTTCTTCTTCTTCTTCTGTCCTCACCAAAGGACTTTTTTTCATTGCCTTTAGAGAGAGAGAAGAATGGAGAAAGAGAAACATTCATGTGAGAGAAGCATCAGTTGGTTGTCTCCTGGGGTTCTTACACACCTGAACCAGAGATACGTACCTACCTGTACGGGAGACCAAACCCACAACCTAGACATGTGCTCTGATGGGGAATCCAACCACAACCCTTTGGTTATGGGAGGGTGCTCCAACCAGCTGAGCCATGCCAGCCATGGCTGGAACTCTTCTTAATTCAGATGATAGATAGCCTCTAATCCTCTAATTATTTTTACATTTCCTATTTCCTATCTCTCTCTGTCTTTTTGTTCTACATTCTGTGATACATCCTCAGCCTTAGTTTCTAATTCTTATATTAGATCTTTTATTTCTACTATCTTCTTTGAATTTTTAAGGGTCTTATCTGTAGTTTCCTTTCTCATTTTCTTCTCCTACTTCTTGTATTACTTCTGGCATCATCTCTATTCCCTCTGAGTTTCTTTGTCCCCAAATTTGTTTTACTTTAGCCTCCGACTTTTCAGTTGGAAGTTTTCCTCAAACATATGGTGATTTTTGACTCTCTCTCCCAATTGAGAAGATCAACATTAAAAAACTAATTGGAAGCTCTTTTTACCTAGGAGGTGCTTGTCTGTTGGTAAGCTTCACTGCAGGAAACCACAGTGGTCAGGTTATTTTTTCAAGGCTGGTAACATGTTTTTGTTTTCTTTTTTTTCTTTTCTTTTTTTTTCAGAGAGAAATGCTTCAATTTCTTAACTGGTTTGAGGAAAGGTTACATGGGCCAAAACCAATCTGTTAGCATTCATGAGCCTAAGAGGAAAACATTCCCAGGAATCTCACTGTTTCATATGCAGAGTTTTATTTTATTCCCTCTGTTTTCAGTAACACATTCCATCATCAACTTGCCTGGTGTTCCATGTCCTAAAGAGAATTAACCTAAAGTCTTCTGCCAAGACAGAGCAGAAAGAGTTACTCCTTTTTAATGTAGACTTTTAACTCATTTAAATTTTCAATCCCACCTTCTCCCTTGATTTGAGAGGCATCTGGTATTCTAATTCTCATGTCCCATGAAGTTCTTTGGAACAAAGAATTTTTATCTTTGCAAATTATCAAAGTCAGCCACTGCTCTGTTGGCTTTCTATCTTCCAAATGTTTGAGGTTTTATCTTCTGTTCCAGCCTCTTAAATATCCTTCTGTTGTTTTTGTGGAATTACAGGAGGAAGCAGAAGTAAATATAATATTTTAATCCATTGCTATGAACCAGAACTCAGGACAATTTTATAAATAAAACAAGCTGCACATTTGAAACACATTAATGAATATGTGGGCCAGGCATGGTCTTTTTTTAATCTGAAGGTAAGCTGAGATACATATATGGATATGGATTCTCATGTTATATTCACAGTCACACCACAGCATTACAAGCTGGGATGATACCCTCAGACTGCCACAGCAAATAAGGAGCTGCTGGAGGCTTCTGAAAATGAGACATGAAGAAAACAGGAATTTTAAAAAATGATCATCAGAAAATGGGGTAAATGATAAATTGAATGTAGGGAAGCCTGAAAAGAAAGAAGAAAGGATAGGAGCTTTTTAAATAGGTGGACATAAGATAATAAGGCCTACCTAGGGAAGTAAGTTTTATTCATTTAATAAGCCATGTACGTGTCTAGGGAGACCATTAGGTATCAGGCATTTTGCCAAATGGTGCATTTATAACTGGGTAGTTGCATTTTCCAAAGATGATTGCACAGATACAGCCTATCTGCATACTTTTCTTCTAGTGTGATTTGACCCTCCTCTATGGGGTTTAGAGATGGGTTATATGTATTTCTCTCCACTGAATCTGGTCTACCTGGGACTAGGGCGAAATAGGGACTCCATGATTGGCCTAAATGATAAAGTCAAAATGGCCTCTGCCTGGTTCATCTTGTCTCTGGAGCCCTGAGTGGTCATATAAGACATGTGGCTTAGCTGAAGTTGCCATGAAGGAGAGACCATGAGGAGAGACATAAGGATGGAGAGACACCCAAAGGACCCCAGCTGCTTGAGTTTTCCCAGGTTAGGCAGCAGCCATGTGTGTGAGGAAGCCTTGGGGATGGTCTCAGCTCCAGCCTCACTACACTGATATCTCTTCTACTTGGATGGTAGTTGTGGAGAATCCTAAAAGATAGCAATAATAATAAATGCTATTTTAAGCCATTAAGTTTTGAGGTAGCTTGCTGTGCAGCCATAGAGGAGGGTAAATAAATAAATACAGTACAATGGGATAAATCTCATAGCTGTGGAAGCCTAGTGGGAGAAGTTTCTGATCCTACTCACACAGTGTGAGAGAGGAGGTGGTAAGGCCAGGGAATTGTTTGCAGGGGAGGTCAGTGATCCTCTGCACCTTTCAGGATGAGTAGGTGTGTGTCAGCTACATACTGGAAATAGAGACAAAGAGACACATGTAGGCAGCAGAAAAGAGAAAAATTGATAGCATTTTGATACTGCCTGACTATGGGACAGGACGCAAAGGAAGAGATAGGCTCTAAGTGGCTATGGGGGTTTACTCTCTTATTATTCATTAAAGATATTCTAATCCCAATGGTCAATGCCTACATAGCTTCTTTCCCCCCATTTAAATAATTTTACATGAATTGGATCAAAATATACAGTGTTCAGTAGTAGAGTCTTTATTGGTAGAAACAAGGCAAAGTCTGGAATTTAGAACTGCAATAGTAATAACCTCAATAAATAGCACATGACCTCCTTTCTCTATGCAAGATTAAAGAATTCAGTGCAGTACTGCAAAGCTCAGCATGACTGTGTCTGTGATTTATGCCCCCAGCACCCACTTTGCATCTGCCAGGGCTCAGGCTGTGCTCCTCTCCTGCACACGCATCTGCAGACATAGAGAGGTAAAGAGGAATCACTTTCTAGTTCCTTGGCTTATTTACCTCTTGGCACCAACCCATTACCAAGTGATGTGTTGGGAGTAGAGAAGCAAAGTGGCTGTAGAGGTGACTGGAGGAGAAATAAACATTTCCTGGAAGAGGACTTCTTGGTATTCACTTCTGATCAAGAGTACAGAAAACAACTTAATGAAGAGACTGTGCTTAATGACAAGGAAGTAAAATGTTCCTTATTTTGTGGGTTCCTCCACTAGTGAAAACTCCAGCTCACCCTGGCTAAGTGGATTGACTATGCTACAAGAACTCGTTGTCTCCAAAACTCTAGCATTAATTGCAGGGCAGGAGCATTTACAATGTGGGCAGAGACCATAGCCTTCCCATCTTTTTGGATGCTCTTCCACTACGAAACCATACTTGCAAGCATGCACCTGGGGCATTCCCAGAAAGAGGATGTGCTCTGCACGATTGAATATCCTTTCAGACCCATGCACTTGCCATATTTATTCCTGGAGCTCAGCGTGTACTTTCATGCCTTTCATGCCTTTCATACCTTTCATACCTGACCTGTTTTTTCTTTTCCCTCCTTTCCTCATCTAAAACATTTAATCTCATCCTCAGAAGCACACTTTAATAGATCCCTGTCTAAAAGCTGTCTTTAAGCATCAACAGTGAAACATAGAAACAACGAATATGAATTTTAGGGTTAGACAGACAAGGATTTACATCTTGACCCCAAAGATGACTAATTCTGTGGTTTGGTGGAAGGCAGTTGTATTAGTTTCCTAGGGCTGCTGTTACATATTGTACCAAACTTGATGGCTTAACACAGCAGAAATGTATTGCCTCACTGGTCTAGAGGCTAGAAGTCCCAAATCACGGTGTTTGCAGGGCAGGTTCTCAGGAAGGCTCTGGGGGAAAACCCTCCTTGCCTCTCCTCACTCCTGGTATTTGTCTGCTGTTGCCAGTATTCTTTGGCTTGTAAACGTACCACTCCTCTCTCTGCTTCCATCATCACATGGGTCTTATTCTTCCTATGTGTCCCTACATTGTATTCCCTCTCTGTGTGTCCATCTCTGTACTCAAACTACTCTTTCTTCTCAGAACACCAGTCATACTGGATTAGGGCCCACCCTAATGACCTCATCTAACTTTATCACAACTATAAAGACCCTATTTCCAAATAAAGTCAGATTCATAGGTACTTAAAGTCACATTCATAGGTACTGAAGGCGAGGATTTTAATATATCTTTTGAGGGACACACTTCAACCCATAACAATAATTCACCTTCCTCAGCTTTACTTTCCTTATCTGAAACTTGAAGGGTTATAATAGTATTAAAATCAGAGATATCATGCGGGAAATATCTGCAGTGTTAGATGAGATGCATTACAAATAGCTCTCAGAAAAAATAGTCCTCAGTAAGAAAAATATTTCCATGACTCCACACTAAGACTAACAACCCAATTATAAAATGGGCAAAGGACCTGAACAGATACTTCCTCAAGGAGGACATACAGAGGGCCCAGAGACATATGAAAAGATGCTCAGCACCACTAGCCATCAGAGAGATGCAAATTAAATCCCCAATGAGATACCACTTCACACCAATCAGAATGGCCATCATAAACAAATCAACAAACAAGTATTGGAGAGGATGTAGAGAAAAGGGAACCCTAGTGCACTGTTGGTGGGAATGCAGACTGGTGCAGCCACTGTGGAAAATAGTATGGGATTTCCTTTAAAAACTAGAAACAACTGCATTTTGACCCAGCAATTCCACTGCTGGCATTTTATCCTAAGGATCCTGAAACACCAGGGTTTGGAAGGTGGTGGGGAAGTAGGTGGGATCTGAGCCCACTTGAATGTGCACCCAAGTGGGGCACTTAGATGATCTTCAGAAAAACAAAGTGAACAGCCAACAGAATCTTAGCTGTTATGAAGTTTGGAAGCCAAAGTGTATAAAGGATGTTTCAAAACGGGCAGTGGAGAAGTTTTATAGGCTGACAGGGAAGGTGCCTGGGCCTGGTGCCAGAAACTGCAGCTGCCACAGGGACGATGGAGGAGAGGCTGTCAGTGATAGCATGCTAGCGGCTCCCTCCCCTCCCAGAGTGGGAAAGTCCAGACCTGCACCAGGAGATACCTGAATGCATAAAGTCACTGGGGGGAAAAAGGCAGCAAGCACACACACAGCCAGCGGCATACCCAAGCTGGGATGGCAGTTGCTGGCCCAGACAGTGCCAGAGAATCTGGAGAACCTGGTGGAACCTAGAGCAGGGAGAAGAGGTGGGCTGCGACTGGCCCACGACTCGGGTAGACTCTGGACTTGCCAGAGAGTTGGAGTGTGTGAAAAGCCAGGCAGAGGCTCGGGGCAGCAGCGATGCCCAAAAAGACTTTTTTGAAAAGGAGAAGTGAGGCACACCGTGCATGGACCTCACACGGGTGCCGTGGCCCTGCCAACAGAGAGAGAGGAATGTGGGCGTGATTTGCTCCCACTCAGTGTATCTCATGGGTTGATCAAAGGGGTGCAAAGTGAGGTGGCTTATTGGCACCAGCCTGGCACAGCTGTGCAGAGCCGAGAGTACCGGCCACACAGTGCTTCAAGAGTGTGGCCTGGAAACGGGGCACCTGTGATCATTGTAGCCCAGACTGAACCCCATCCTCGTCCAACCACAGGAAAGGAAAACAGAGCCTGGTCCCACTCTGCCTGCAGGAACCAGGAAGATCTGCAAACTGGCTGTGCAGGCTCAACAATCATCAGATGGCTTTTCGTTTCTCAAGTGTATGGCAGTAAGACCTGGAGCTGAGAGAAAACCAGAGACAGATCCAGAAAGAAGACAGAAGGTGAACACCAAGAGCTGAGACAAATTTCACCTTGCTCTTCATCAGAACTTGTATGATTTTTTAATTTCTCTTTCTTTCCATTTAGTTTTGTTTGTTTATTCTTAGTTTTGTTTCTTTATTCTCCCATATTGCATTTTATTTTTTCTTCTTTTACTTCACTTGTATTCCATATAACTCATTACTCTTGGTTTTTTGCTTTGTATTGTTTTTTATTCAGATTTTATATTTCTAATCATACTATTGTTATTCCAAATCCCACACAGCACACATCCCGGGTCTTAATTCATTTTACCATTGTCCTGAACTTCATTACTGTTGGTGTAAACTTTATTTTCTCTCACACTGTGCCAAGTTTCTCTCCCTCCCTCTCACTATTTCTCCTCCCTCTAACCTTGCATAAGTATTCTTCTTCCTTAAGTTAGCTCACATTCTTTTTCCCCTCTTGTAAGAGTCTTATTTCTTTTCTACCTTTTATTAATGGTGGCTGGTTGGGTGAAATACCACAGTTATTGCTCTACTTCTCCAAAAGAACTTCTATTTGTACACTATTTGTTTGTACTTTAAATCCCATAGAATAGTCTCCTGCTGTCTTACTGCATTTCTCCTTTGTCCTGCTCCTGATGAGTTGAGTGAGGAATTTTATTTCTTTGTTTCCTCTCTCTGTCTCTTTTCTTCCCCCTCTCTCAACTTGGGATTGCTCCTTACTCTTATAAATTTGCTTCCCTGATTCTCGCATTTTCTGTTACTGTAGACATCTCATATTCACTTTTCCCTTTGCTACAATATTCTTATTCCCATTCCACCTTTATTAAACTTCATTCAGTTGTTGTTGCTATCGACCCTCCTGTGGTTTTTCTGCAATTTTGCTCATGTTGGTCCAGTACCTTTCAATTTCATTTCAATTGAAATTGTATTTCAATTGAAAAGAGTCACAGTATACTCTTCCCTTTTGTTTTTCCATTGTTCCCATCACCTTTTTGTGTCTTACTTACATTTTAAATTTTGTTCTTTCCCTTTCTTTACCTTGGTTCTTCCACTCTTATCAATTCTGCTCCCTCACCACTCAATAACATTTCCCCCTCTTTTAGTCATCTCATATTCCCTTTGTCATATCTTACAATATCCCCAATCTCTCTCCACCTTTATTAATCCTAGTTCAATTGTGGTTGAGATTGCTGGTGTGGCAGGGGGGTTCTTTTTGCTGATGTAGATTTGATTGTCTGGTAATACTACTTTATTAACCAATACCTGTACAACAGCATAGAAGACCAGGTGGGAGTTGTGACTACCAATGAGCCCGCTGAAGGAGAGAACCCACCAACAAAGGAGCCACCAACAAATAAAGCCCAAGTCCAACAAGAGCACCCACACATATAGAAGAAAGGGCAACCCTAGAGCATCCATACAAGAAGATCAAAGAGACCTTACCATTGAGTTCCACAGAACCCCTACCACAGAAGTTTATCCCATGGAAAAAGCTGGAAAAGCAGAGCATATTGAAACATAAAAACAAACAAAAAGAATCACCTAAAATGGGAAGACAAAGAAAGAACCCACAATTGAAAGGAATGGAAGAATTACCCCAAAAAGAGCTAAATGAAATGGAGGTAAGCAAACTAGCTGACATAGAATTCAAAAGAATCATTATAAGAATGCTCAAGGAATTCAGTGACCCTAACTACAAGGAACTGAGTGGGAACTGCAACCGTATGGGAAAGGAAATAGAAACTATAAACAAGAACCAGGGATAAATGAAGAATGTCTGAAATAAAAAATATACCAGAAGGAATCACAAACAGGCTATATGAGCAGAAGACTGAATTAGTGAGCTGGAAGACAAGGTAGAAAGAAATACCCAGGTAGAGCAGCAGCATGAAAAAAGACTGAAAAAAAATGAGGAAAGGGAAATTCCCTTTCTTAAGGGAATTTCAGGACAACATGAAATGCAACAATATTCTAATTAGAGGAATACCATAAGGAGAAGAAAAGAAGCAAGGGAAGGAACGCTATTTGAAAAAATAATGATAGAAAACTTCCCAAACCTGGAGAGGGGAAAAGCCATGCAAGTTCAGAGGGTCTCAGAGGCACAGAGGGTCTCAATCAAGATGAACTCAAAGGGCTGTATGCCAAAACACATCATGATTAAAATGGCAAAATCAAAAGACAAAGAGGGAATCTTAAAGGCAGCAAGGGGGAAAAAGGAAGTAACATTAGAGCTCCCTTATTGGAAGGAACTCCAATGAGACTAGCAGTTGATTTCTCAACAGAAACACTACAAGCAAGAAGGGAATGGCTAGAAATATTCCAAGTAATGAGAAGGAAAGGCCTGGAACCAAGACTCTTCTGCCCACCAAGGCTCTCATTTAAAAATCGAAGGCAAGATAAGGAGTTTCCCAGAAAAAAGAAAGTTAAAGGAATATACCTCCATCAAAGAGCATTACAAGCTATGCAAAGGGACCAGTTTTAAGAAGATGAAGAAAAAGAGTGAGAGAAAGAGGTACACAGGTACAAAGGGGGAAAAAGTGAATAAGTACTTGTCAATAGTAACCTTAAATGTAAATGGATTAAATGCTCCAATAAAAAGATATGGGGTAGCTGAATGGACAAGAAAACCTGACCCACACATATGCTGCCTATAAGAGACCCACCTCAGAACAAAATACTTACACAGCTTGAAAGTGAAGGGTTGGAAAAAATATTTCAAGCAAATGGATAGGGGAAAAAAGCCAGGGTAGAAATAGGTATATCAGACAAAATAGACTTCAAAACAAGGGTCATAAAAAGAGACCCAGAAGGTCACTTCATAATACTCAAGGGAAGAATCCATCAAGAAGACATAAACATTATAAACACATATGCACCAAACATAAGAGCACCCAAATATATAAGGAACATCTTGTAGGATGTCAAGAAAGATATAGACAGCAACACAGTTATAGTAGGGGATTTTACAACCCACTATAAACAATGGATACATCTCCCAAACAAAATATCAACAAGGATATTGTGGCATCAGACAATGTCCTAGGTCAAATGGACTTAACTGATATATATAGAACTTTCATCCCAAAGAAGCAAAATACACATTCTTTGCAAATGCACGTGGAACATTTTCAAAGATAGACCACATGATAGGACTCAAAACAAGCCTCAAAAATTCAAGAAAACTGAAATCTTATCAAGCATTTTCTTGGATCAGAAGGACTTGAAACTAGAAAGCAACCTCAAGGAGAAAAACTCAAAAATATTCAAATTCTTGGAGATTGAATATCTTGTTGTTAAACAGTGAATGGGTTAATAATAAGATCAAGAAAGAAATCACAATGTTTCTAGGAACAAATGAGCACACAGCAGTCCAAAACCTGTGGGACACAATGAAGGCAGCCCTGAGGGGGAAGTTCATAGCAATAGTAAGCCTACCTATAAAGCATAGAAACATTTCAAATGAACAACCTAATCCTACACATCCAAGAACTCAAGGAACAACAATAAAGATAGCCCACAGCAAGTAAAAGGAAGGAAATAACAAAGATCAGAGCAGACTTAAATGACATAGAGACTAAAAAGAAAAATTCAAAGGATCAATAAATCTAGGAGCTGGTTGTTTGGAAAGATAAACAAAATCAACAAGTCTTTAACCAGACTTGTCAAGAAAAAAAGAGAGAGGGCCCAAATAAACAAAGTCAGAAATGAACGAGGAGAGATTACAACTGATACCACAGAAATACAAAGGACCGTAAGAAATTACTATGAAGAACTGTATGCCAAGAAATTTGAAAACCTAGGTGATATGTACAAGTTTCTAGAAAAATATAATCTTCCAAAGCTGAATGAAGAAGAAGCAGAAAACCTGAACAGACCAATAACAGCTGATGAAACTGAAGCGTAATAAAAAAAAAAAAAAACCAACTCTGGTCACACAAAAGGCCGTGACTGGACAGTTTCACAGGAGAATTTTACAAAATACTTAAGGAAGAGTTAACCCTTATCCTTCTGAAGCTATTCTAAAAAAATACAAGAAGAGGGAAGACTCCCAAACAGTTTTACGAAGCCAGCATCATCCTAATCCCCAAACCAGATGAAGACACAGCAAAGAAAGAAAACTAGCAGCCAATATCACTGATGAACATAGATGCTAAAATCTTCAACAAAGTATTGACAAACCATATCCAGCAATATACTGAAAAGATCATACATCAGGATCAGGTTGGATTCATCCCAGGGATGCAAGAATGGTACAATATTTGAAAATCAATAATTGGAATACATGGCATAAACAAAGGAAAGGCAAAAATCACATGCTCTCATCAACAGATGTGGAAAAAGCATTTGATAAGGTACAGCACCCATTTGTGATAAAAACAAAGTGGGAATAGAGGGAGCATTCCTCAACATAATAAAGGCCATATACGAGAAACCTACAGCCAACATCATACTCAATGGGCAAAAACTAAAATCTTTTCCAATAATATGAGGAACAAGACAGGGGTGTCCACTTTCACCATTTCTATTCAACAAAATATTGGAAGTCCTAGCCACAGCAATCAGATGAGAAAAAGAATAAAAGGCATCTAAATTGGAAAGGAGGAAACAAAACTGTCATTGTTTGCAGTTGACATGACAGTGTATATCGAAAACCCTATGGACTCCACATAAAAAACAAACAAACAAACAAACAAAACCTCAACCTAATAAGTGAATTTGGCAAAATAGCAGGATACAAAGTCAATATTTAGAAATCAATGGCATTTTTGTACATCAACAATGAAATATCAGAAACAGAAATTAGAAAAAAAATCCCATTTGATATAGCAACAAGAAAAATAAAGTACATAGGAATAAACCTAACCAAGGAGGTAAAGAACTGTACTCAGAAAAGTACAGAACACTGAAGAAAGAAATTAAAGAAGAGACAAACACATGGAGTGTATACCATATTTATGGATTGGTAGAAATAATATCACCAAAATGTCCATAGTACCCTAAGCAACTTATGCGTTCAACGCAATCCCTATCAAAATAGCAATGACATATTTCACAGATAGAGATCAAATATTTTGAAAATTTATATGGAACCATAAGTGGCCCTGAATAGTCTCAGCAATCTTGAGAAAGAAGAATGAAGTAGGAGGGATCATAATACTTGCTATCAAACTATATTACAGGGCCACAGTAATCAAAACAGTCTGGTACTGGCATAAGAACAGACACATAGACCAACAAAACAGAATAGAGAGCTCAGAAATAAACCAAAGTCTCTATGGTCAATGAATATTTGACAAAGTGGGCAAGGGCATACAATGGAGTAAAATAGCTTCTTCAACAAATAATGTTGGGATATCTGGACAGCTAAGTGCAAAAAAAAAAAAATTAATCTAGACCACCAACTTACACCATACCCCAAAATAGACTCAAGATGGATAACAAACTCAAATGTAAGTTGTCATGCTATAAAAGTCCTAGAAGAGAACATAGGCAAGAAAATATCAGATATTCCACACAGCAATATTTTCACTGATATGTCCCCTAGAGTAAGGGACATAAAGGAAAGAATAAACAAATGGGACCATATCAAATTAAAAAGCTTCTGCACAGCTAAAGAAACATCGGTAAAATGTAAAGGGAACCAACCATATGGGAAAATAAATTTGTCAATGATACCTTGGGCAAGGGTTTGATCTCCAAAATATATAAAGAATTCACATGACTCCCTCTAGGAAGACAAAGCATCCAATGAAAAAGTGGGCAAAGGACCTAAACAGAAACTTCTCCGAAAGGACATACACAGGGCTCAGAGACATATAAAAGGATGCTCAACATCACTAGCCATTAGAGAGATGCAAATTAAATCCCCAATAAGATACCACTTTACATGGGTCTGTGGCCTTGGTAAACAAGTCAAGAAGTAAGTGCTGGCAAGGATGTGGAGAAAAGGAAACCCTAGTACACTGTTTGTGGGAATGCAGGCTGGTGCAGCCTCTGTAGAAAACACTATGGAATTTCCTCAAAAAAATAAAAATGGAAGTGCCTTTTGACCCAGCTTTTACACTGCTGGGATTATACCATAAGCATCCTGAAACACTAATTCAAAAGAACCTATGCACCCCAATGTTCAATCACCAATTGCTGAAAACAGCCTAAGTATCCATTAGTAAATAAGTGGATCAAAAGACTGTGGTATATTTACACAATGGAATACTACACAGCAGATAGAAGTAACTCCAACCCTTCATGGTAGCTTGGATGGAGCTGGAGAGCATTATGCTAAGTGAAATAAGCCAGGTGGTGAAAGACAAATACCGTATGATCTCACGTATAAGTGGAACCTAATCAACAAAACAAACAAGTGAGCAAAATATAAAGGGACATGGAAATAAAGAACAAAATGACAGTAACCAGAGGGGAGTGGTGAGGCAGATAATGGGCGGAAGAAGGGGAAGTGTCAAGTCAAGGAACATGTATAAAGGACCCATGGACAAAGACTGTGGGGGAGGATTGAAATTGGGTGGTGGAGGGTGGGTAGTGCAGTAGAGAACAATAGGGAAAAATGAACATAATTGTAATTGAACTACAATAAAAAAAGTGAAGGAAAAACATCCTGAAGGTGAGAAAGAGGTTGACTTTGTATTCTCCTCCAAAATGCACCTTCACCTTGAGATTTTTCACTGAACTCACTGCAACTGTCATATGTACAGAAATCCTTCTGAGGCTTGAGTGATGAGAGTGGTATTAATTAGTTAAAGATCACCAAAAGGTAAGTGACTTTCAAAGAAGAGATGTTGAGTCATAGTCTGACTCTTCCATTCATCTCAAATGGTGATTGATCCAAATTTGATTTTATGTATATAGTTGACAGATCTCCTTCTACTTAAAAAAGTTACATTTGAAGGAGAAGGCACTGGCTTTGTTTTTTTGTTTTGTGATTTTGGAGGCTCACCATGAAGCACTTTGACTCTTGTCCTGGAGATCGCCATGGAAGAACCCCTGACTGGCTGCCCCAAGACTTCTCTTATGTGCCTATTACCTGGGCCCAGACTCAGTGACATTTTCCCAGTTTACAGAAAAAAGTACCAAGGGTGAAAAGCAACCAATATCCTTATGTCTGGCTTTCCTAGTCCTAAGGAAGCATCCTAGAGCCCTGACAATTCCTTCACATCATTGCTCAAATGCAAGCCATCAGAAAAAAAAAATTTTTTTTCTCCAGGGGAGCCCTGCTGTCATTGGCTCTGCTGCCTTTGCTGTGTGATTATTCCTTGTCCTTTGAAATTAGTGATAGTCAAAGCAATAAAGAGTAATTTTATTCTCCAGAACTGACAGTGAAAACTTTTCAAGTGATGGTTTGTGACTGGTTGATTTAGAAAACTAGCAAACATGACAGCTGAACATAGCATAGCTCTCTGAGAGTGGTGGGATGATTGTCTGTTGTGCATCCTGCAAGGGGATTGAAACACAGTTCAGCTGATCAAATGTGGTTTTTATTGGCTTTTGCTCAGTTTCTTTCAGAAAGTAAATATTTCAAATTATTTCTCATACATCCCTTTATAGGTCCTTTAAAAATGCTACAGTTAATTTTTGCATAGTTAAGAATATAAGCTTTTGATTATGAATACCTAAGTTCAGATGCATGCTCCACTGTTGGCTTCCTCTGTGGCATTGGGTCACTTATACTAATGCCTCAGTTTCTACTGCTGTAAAATGGAGGTAAGAATAGTATCTACCTTGTACAGTTGGTGCAAAGATTAGTTAAAGGAAGATAATGTACTTAGCACCTGGACAAGAACAAACAAACGCTCATTGTTAACTGTTTTATTCCTCCCTCCCTCCTCCCTTCTTCTCCTCTCTTTCATCCTTCTCTGTACATTTGTAAAATACATATAATACAGGAAATATAAATTTCTGTTCTTGAAGGATTTAGGAAGATACAATTATAAACAACAACCATACATATTGATCCTAAACCAGAAATAGGTACAACCCACTGTGGGGGGCATAAAGTAGATCTATTGTGGCAACAGAGTTAGAGGTTTTGCATAGCTTGTCTTTCTGATACAAGATGTGGGCCAGAGTTCCCCATCTGGCACTTACTCACTCATGGGAATGGAGACCAGGCTAAGGCAGCAACTGATAACTCCCCCTCAAATACCACCAAGCTCCTTCCCATCTTCATAGCCAGGCTTCTAGAAATGGTTTACATTCTATCTTTCCAGCACAGATTTTCCCTTACTCTTAAACCTATGGTAGTCAGATTTTCATTCACATGACTCTATGAAAACTTCTCTTCTGAAGGAAAACTTCAATGTTCTCTTTTCAATCCTTTTACTCTACTATTTTTTCCTTATATTTCCTATCAATACATACATACACATATATAATTTTGTGTTTTTATTTTTTTAATTTTTATTGTTCAATTAAAATTGTCCCTATTTCTCCCCCCATTGCTCTCCCATGCCTTACCCATCCCCACCTCCCACCTTCAATCCTTCCCCCCACCCATTGTCTTTGTCCATGGGTCCTTTATACATGTTCATTGATGACCCTTCCCCTTTTTTCCCCTGTTAATCTCCTCCCTCATCCCCTCTGGTAACTGTCAGTTTGTTTTTTATTTCCATGTTGCTGGTTCTATTTTGCCCACTTGTTTATTTTGTTGATTAGATTCCACTTACAGGTGAGATCATATGGTATTTGTCTTTCACTGCCTGGCTTATTTCACTTAGCATAAGGCTCTCCAGTTCTGTCCATGCTGTGCAACCACTGTGGAGGATCAACTGTGCAGGATTTCACCTCAAGGAACAAGTTCAGCAGGGCTCTGGAGCTCACTGAGTCCACCCCTTGAGTGTCACTTGTGGATGTGTTTGGGTGGTGCTTTGGCATGGTCCAAAGCTGTCCACCAGGTGCTTTGGAGGTGCCCAGGAAGTGCAGGCTAAAGTCAGCTTCTGCTTATGTTTTGCCTAGAGCCACCTGGCATGAACTACAAAGTGATCTGCAGATGCCCACTACTTATACTGGGCTTGGAGGTGCCTGTGAGAGGCCAAGATGAGAACCAAGGATAGCTCTTGCTAGTTCCAAGTCTGGGGCACACCATGGACAGATGCTACTTGTTTGAGAGATTTTAGAAAAGTATCAGTATGAGCCATGATGGATTGTTTGTATGACAAAACCTCTGGAGAGGGTCTAGGTGGACCTGAAAGTTAGGTGGGGTGGGGTGAGGTGTCAGGGAATCACCAGGCAAAGGCAAACAGTGTTAGCTAGGTTGATGCAGATATGGTGCCTGCCTGCTGGCTGTATGGGTGAGGGTTCAAAAAAGGAACACTGGCTCTACCAGCACTTCTGTCTGGAAAAAAGCTGCCCCTCCAGCCTCATCTTAATGCCAGATGATTCAGTTCCTCCCTCTATGTTCCCAGTGCCTTTCTTGCTGCTGCCCAAGCACTGGAGCTCAGAGTGAAAGAGTTCAAATTATTTCATGTGTGGGCCCTTTACAAGGAATGCCTGTATCTCTAGGAGCCCTCTGTCTCACTCAACCACAATGTCCACAGATTTTCACAGCCAGAAGTTATGGGGATTTCTCTTCCTGGCATTGGAACCCTGTGCTGAGGGCCTGGTTTGGGGTTGAGATTATCTGGCTCCTCAAGGGAGACTCTTCACCGTGAAGATATCCCTCCAAATTTTTCTCCTGCACAAGCAGGTGTGGGACCAGCCCTCCATGTCTCTGCCATTCATACCAGTCTTGATGTAGCTTCTTCTTTATATCCTTAATTGTATAACTTCTGCTTGGCTAGATTTTAGGCAGTTCTGAATTTTGGTTGTTCTTTAGTTTAGTTGTAATTTTGATGTCTCAAAATATTTTCCAAAGCTTATCCCTATCAAACTAAGTAATTTTTCTCCATGTTTCTTTTTTATTTTGCTCTTACTTCTAATAAAACAACCATGACATTACATTTTCATTTTTTCTTTAGAATTTTGCCAGCCCTAGATGACAAGACCAGAGCAGCAACAACAGTCAAGTTACATATTATGGTTGCTTGAAGTGATGTTTTTACAGTGTTGGTAGGAATGTGGGGAAGGAGATAGAATTGATGACACTTGGTAGCATGATTGATTGTAGGAAGTCAAGGTGAAGTCCAGGTGAAAGATGAAGTCTAGATTTCTCACTTGGACAACCTGAAAGATGGTGATTACAGTAGCTGTAGCTAGGGAGAACTAGAAGAGTAGTGGCTTTGGGGGAAAATAAATTAGTACAGTGATGCACATGAATGTGTATGGGGATCCAGAAGAATGTGTTCTATAGACAGGTAGATGCACAAGTCTCTGGTATGGCCTTATAGTATTCATTAATTTGTTTTTTGATTAGCAATGGATGCTTAGACACAGTTTCCATCAGAAAATTAGCTTTATTTACATGCACAAAAGACTTTGCCTTAGACTTTTGCTATTCTCATAAAAACTAGTATAGCACTCTCAAATCATTGATAATAGGTTAGGTAAATGCATGTGTGTGTTTTAATAATATCTTTTGTTTTCTTTTTCTTGTAATATTGCATTAGCTCAAACTGCCAGTATTATGTTGAATAGGGGAGGTGAGGAAGAACATATGTGTGTTTTAAAAGAAATATTAGTATATAATTATAGAAAGTGCTCGCACAATGTAATTTTCTAGTGAGGTTGCATTAACATTAGGATAATATTGTAGTAGTTGGTTTCTAATACCCATTCTCCTTTTCCTTCATTGTAATAGGATTTTAGCTGAATATATGCTCTCCTTCAAAAATGACTACTTTTATTAGCTTCCTTATATATGTGCCCAGGTGACTAGACATTGGATGTAAGTCAAAATGTGAGGCAGCTTTTAGGGATTTTTCACAGAGGTGGCTAGTCCATCTCTCTCCCTCAGTTCTTTGCTGTCCTTTTCTTCCTTTCTGTCTTTCAGAGTGAGGATGCTGCAATCTTGGACTATAGTGTATGATGGAAAGGGTAAAAGTATGACCCAAAAGGAGTCAGAGAGACTTGTTGGAACAGAGCCACCATATTAGTTCTGGACTGCCAGCCTGCTTTGTCTTCTATATAAGACAGAAAAAAGCTACTGTGTATGGGCCATGTTTTATTAACTTTATGTCAGTATAATCTTAACTGATAGAGTAAACAACAAAGTGCGTGTTAGCCCATCCTTTTCATGCCACTTTTCATTTTTTCTCCGTTTATATGAAACATTTTTTTCACACTCTTTCCCAAAGAGAATTCTTAAAACACCATGGAACCAGCTGATTGTCCTTGTGTTCCCAGAGCCCAGTGCTATGGGAAATTTGTGCACAGAGCATTACAGGAGCTCTGTATAAGTATATCTAAACAAACAAACAAAAAAAAACCTCAACAAAGGCCACTCGGGTTGCTAGAAATTTCAACTAGAAATCCATAGCTTAGTTAGTAGTTGCAGGAGTTTGAAGTGGCTGGAGTATAATTGTGTAGCTGAGGTTGAAGCTAAAGAGGTAAACAGGAGCCTAATATCAAAAGGTCTCTTGTGCTATACTTCCTGTCTCTCTCATGCTCCCTTGGAGCATTTTTTCCAGAGAACAGTAAGTGGAGATAATCTTGCTCATCTACTTACCTCTATAAGCAAAGCAATTAAAGCAGCTTGGGGAAACTGAGGAACAAGGTGAGTCTAAGGATGTAGGGCTGGAAAGGGGGATAAAAATATCAGTAAACCTTACCAATAACGCAGTAGTTCCAGTAAGGTAGCCTTCTGAAAGCTATCTCCTTTCCTATTATCACAGGACCTAAAAGTCTACCATAAGTGGTATATTTATTAACTTTTATTAATGATGTCTTGGAATTAATATAAGAAACAGGGGACATCAATAAAAACTAAAATCATTTACTTCCAAGGTTTACCATTATTTGATGGTGGGGAAGGGTCATATGACAACAGAGTCCAGTCAGAAATTGAGGAACAGAAGTGATAGAAGGTAAATGAGATCAGGGAGGAAATGACCTAACTGGAATAACAAGCTGTCTGCCAGAGCAGCAGGTGTAGGTCAGATAATTAGAAGTCTGAGGTTATTGCTGTTGACCACCTTCCCACAACTGACTGTGCAGATAATCTGGTTGGATAGGGAGGAAATTATCCCTAAAGGCTGTAATGGAGAGTTGACAGATTAAGGAGAGAGCAGCACACTACAGGATGAAAAGCAAAAGTTTTTGGCTGCTGAATCTTCCTTGCCACCACTGTTCTTACATTTACGTTCCCCAGTGCAGGCTCAGCCTCACTTGCCAAATAAGGCAGGGTGTTAGAAGATTGTTGGCCTTCTGCCCACCTGGGTACCTGCTGGGAGAATTTTGCACATGCTGCTAAGTGCTCAGTGCACTCAGGGCTCCCTTTTACATTCTTAATTACCCTGAAATTCAGCCACATGGTCCTTCTGCTTGTCTGGACCAGTACTTGATGGCAGCTGGTATAGAAACCTACCAAATTCCCAGAGCCCTCAAGTTCCATCTTCAATCGCTAGGGAGGATCCTCCCAAGTCAATGGAGAAGAGTGTATTTATGTGTATTTGTGTGGACACATGTGTATAGCTGGGTTTATGTATGTACCTCCTGGTTCCAGACAATGATCTATAGGTATATGTGGAAGAGGGGGAGCTGGAGGGAGTGCAGCTCTTCTCACAAAGATTCTCTTGATTGTCGATGATGATTTGAAGGCAGTGTTTTAAGCTTTCTCAAGACAACAGAACTAATCTAATCTCAATGTGAGGGAGCACAGAAATATTCTGGTGAATATTTACTGACTGTGTTCATTTTTCCTGATAGAGAGGAAGCAAAGTTTTCAGAACATTATTTTGGATATAAGGACAAAGTGGAAGAAAGTATAATTGAGAGAAATTTTTGAGTTAGGATTATTTTGCTCTCCCAACACAAATTCTCCACATCCCCCTTTGCCTGATTCTGTTTTGAGAAGAAGGTTTTGAAATGGTATGTGTGTGATGTGTGATTTTACACACATACACTCACAGGTTACCATATATATAAATGTATACATTAACATGCTTCCTCAGTACATGCCATGTGCAAGGTGTTTTGCTAGAAATCTTGGGGCGGGTGGAGAAGTAGTTTTATACCCATCCTGAAAGGTCTCAATCTCCATTAATGAGGAAAAGTATAACAGAAAACAGTAAGTGTTAGAAGCCAAATAACTACTAAGGTCATATAGACAGGAAGTTCAGCGATGGACAGAATGTCTTCCATGGGAGCTGTCAGGAAAGACTGTTGGGAGGAGCTGGACCATGCACCTGGCTTGGAAGTATGAAGACTGTTTTTATCTGAGTTTTTATATATTCAATGTTTGAACATGTTGCTGAAAACTGTCATTGAGAAAAATAATGGAAAAAAGCAAACTGATAATGATAGGTAGGGACAAGCTACAAAATTCTCAGAAATCTCAAAATGTGCTATGACCATCGTCTTCACAGTGAAAAGCAACGCACCTGCTAATTTAGTACGTGGCCACTCTTTTTAAACCTCAGATCTCCTCTCCAGCTCATTGGGAGGCCTCACTTCAACTTCCTAAGAAGGTCTCTTTCCAACTTCACAGGGAGATCTCTTTCTAACTTTTCATCTTTGCACCACTTGGATTAAAGAGCCAGTCAGCAAGGAGAGACAGATGCCGGCAGTAGTTCTGTTCATTCAAGGTGATTGATTGATTGAGTCTTCCTTCTATTAGTTTAACTCATTTAACAAAACCTGATTATCTATAAATAGTGTAGTCTTATGCTAGGGGCTTCCCTCAAAGTGCTTAGTAAAGGAGCAGTCTTGGAAAACCAGCAGCTCTCACAGCACGAGAGTTGTATGTGATAGATGCCCTTGAAAATCCTGAGGGGTCTTTCAAGAAAACTGAAAATTAAGGATAACTTTATGGAGAAGGAAAAACTTGAGTGTGTTTTCTTTGAGTGTATATGGAGAAGTAGCAGATAACTTGATGAAAGGGAACTTTGTCAAAAGTGGTATGTTTATATTTATAAATATGATGCTAATGTAATAGCTATTATTGATTACAGATAGAAGTTCTATAAGACATTACTTCAGACTTGTTTTTATTTGAATTCAGCCTGGACAGGTTAATTTAATGTTTGGCTCATGGCACCCAGTAGCACTGAGACCATAGTTACTTAAAATAATGATTTTGTAAAATATAATTGAATCCAGAATAGTTCTTTTAAATAATCTACTGCCATTTGTGTTTAATCTTTAGCTGGTAGAACATAGGGTTTAACAATATCATTACTAATGGAACTTGGTTATAAAATTGAGGGCAAATGTGAATAATTATCTTTGGAAATATTCTTAAAAATATTTTTAAAGTTTACACAAATTAACAAATTTAGACATATTAGCGAAGACCAAAAAATGCTGCATTTGTGAGCAGTATATGTATGTTTAGGGGGAGATGATTCAAAAAAGCATATTAAATCATTCTGAGGTGAGTTTATAAGAGAAGAAATCTTCCATTCATAAAACGATGGCAATGAAAACTATTTACTAAAACATATAGGATATAGCCAAAGTTCTAATTTGAAGTAAACCATAGCCTAAGATGATTTAG
Source organism: Anoura caudifer (assembly GCA_004027475.1). Lineage (NCBI taxonomy): Eukaryota > Metazoa > Chordata > Mammalia > Chiroptera > Phyllostomidae > Anoura > Anoura caudifer. The sequence goes on along the minus strand of PVKU01003460.1, from coordinate 85,357 downwards.
TTAGGAAAAATATGTAATCATTATTGTCAAGTAGCTAGAAAACTGAAATCAACCTCAGGGAAGCAAAAGAAATAAAATAGTAAAGTTAACAATAGAAATAAATGAATGAAAAAACAAAAATAAGCAGATAAAAATTTAATAAATAAAATATCACATTAAAAATATTTGAGGAAGATATAAACCTACATATTTATATATGCTATTAAAATAATTTTAATGAGAATGATATGTGAAAATCTTTATTCTACTTTGAAAAACATGATAAAATGGCAAATCTCTAGGGATTTAGAAATTACCAAAGCTCATTCAAATAAAAACAGACATTTAAAATAGATGAAATAATATGGCCAAAAATTTCAAAGAATTATTATGGAATTTTCTATCAGATAAAAGTTTTAGAAAAAGATGATTTCACTGATAAGTTCTTTAAAACATTAAAAGCCATGTAAAAAATGTGAAAAATTCAAGTTCAAAGCAAAATACTGAATATATTTAATTCATTTAATAAGGTAAATCATAAACTAAATAAAAATAACCTGATAAATTTAATAAACAAACATCTATTAAGTATTAAATAAATTTAATAAATATCTAATTTATTTACTATAACACTAATATGAACATATTACCTATAATGAATATAGGTAATACTGTGGAGCATCTCATTTATGAATGTGGATACATGCATAAAAAGTATAAATAAAACACTAATAAATAATAAGTTAAATAAACTAATAAATAAAGTTATATGACATGGTTGAAAAGTAACCCATTTTGACCTAGTATATTTTATATAAAACAATGCAACTTTATTAAAGAATTATCTCTCTGTAAGTCAAAATTGAAAGGCCACATGAACATGTTAATTACATAAAATTTAGTATCTAATATTGTAAAGAAAATTATAGTTAATTAAAACAAACAGTATTTTTGTTAATATTAAAAGGAGTCTATATCTTAAACAAATTACAAATATCAAAGTCATTATAACTGGTGGAAGGTGAGAAGGAAGATGCAAAATATGAAATAGAATAAATAAAATTATTTGAAAGAAAAGCTAAATATGTTTAATTTTCAGAATATTTCATTTTTGATGTAGGCCAAGATGGAGGCATAGGTAGCGACGCTTCGCTTCCTCGCACAACCAAAATGAGGATAACAACCAATCTGAAATTGATAAACCATCAAAAGCGCCATAAAATCAAACTGTTGGAATACCAACAACAAGGAATTAAAGAAAAAATCAACCAAACAACCAGACCAGCGAGGCTGCGGACCTCTCACTCCGACTCAGAAAAAACACATCATTGTGGTGGACCTTGGCAGTTGGGCTGGCTGCAGAGCTTGACAGGCTGTGTGGGAGGGGCTGACTTAAGGGGGACTCAAAGGTGGCTGTGAGGCTATGGTGGTTGCCTCAGTAGGAGAAGCTCCCAGTCTCACAGGAGAGTTGGTTGAAAAGTGTGCTAGAAACGGAGCAGGTGAGCCACGCTGTTCCCTCTATGGCCCCTCCCCCACAGGCAGCGCCACAGCACAGTAAAGAGAGTTGCCTCCCCCAGGTGAATATCTACAGCCCTGCTTCCTCAAAATGAAGAAACAAGAATTTGAAAAAGTGAAGAGACTTAAACCTCTGGGACAACCTGAAACGTTCCAATATCTGAATTATAGGGGTGTCAGAAGGAGAAGAGGAAGATGAAGACATTGAAAACTTATTTGAGCAAATAATGAAGGAGAACTTTCCTAATCTGGCAAAGGAAATAGACTTCCAGGAAGTTTAGGAAGTTGAGAGAGTCCCAAAGAAGTTGGACCTAAAGAAGAATACACCAAGACACATCATCATTAAGTTACCCAAGATTAAATATGAAGAGAGAATCTTAAAAGAAACAAGAGGAAAGGAGAGAGTGACCTACAAAGGAGTTGCCATAAGACTATCAGCTGATTTCTCAAAAACAACTTTGCAGGAAAGAAGGGTCTGGAAAGAAGTATTTAAAGTCATGAAAGGCAAGAACCTACATCCAAGATTACTCTACTCAGTAAAGCTATCATTTAGAATGGAAGGCCAGATAAAGTACTTCCCAGATAAGGTCAAGTTAAAGGAGTTCATCTTTGCCAAACCATTATTATATAAAATGTTAAAAGGACTTACCTAAGAAAAAGAAGACAAAAAATATGGACAGTAAAATGACAACAAACTCACAACTATCAACAAATGAACTTAAAGGAAAAGAAAAACAATGAAAACAAAAACTAAGCAAATAATAGAACAGGAACAGAATCAGAAAAATGGATATTACATGGAGGGTTTTCAGTGGGGAGGCAGAAGGGAGGAATGGGGGGAAAGGTACAGGAAAGAAGAAACATAATTAGTAGGCATAAAATAGATGGGGAGAGATAAAAATGGTATAGGAAACAAGGAAGTCAAAGAACTTACATGTACAACCCATGGACATGAACTAAGTGGGGGGAATGCTGGAGGGTTGTGGGCACAGGGTGGAGGGGTGATAGAGGGGGAAAAATTGGGAAAACTGTGATAGCATAATTAATAAAAGTATTTAAAAAAGAATTTTTGTTTTCTATTAGAAATCCCTGGACAATTAAATGAAAGAAATTGAAATAAATTAGCATGGAGTAAAGTAGTGAGTTACAAAGTCCATATATAATAGTAATTTACTTTTTTACTACAAATATTTAGAAAATATAATTGATAAAAGAATCCACTTAAAACATAGCTAGAATACAAGCATAAATAAATATAATAGAGATGTAAAAACTATACTATGTTCATAGTGGCATTTTTTTACAAGAGCCAAGTGCTAGAGGCAGCCTAAGCACCCATCAGTAAATGAGTGGATCAAAAAACTGTTGTACATTTACACAATGGATTACTACAAAGCAGAAAGACAGAGAAGGAGCTCCTACCCTTTGTGACAGCATGGATGGAACTGGAGAACATTATGCTAAGTGAAATAAGCCAGACGGTGAAAGACAAATGCTGTATGATTTCACTTATGTAAGTAACCTAATGAACAAAACAAACAAATGGGTAAAATAGAACAAGAGACATGGAAACAGGAATAAATTGACAGGAGCCACAGGGGAGATGGGAGGGAAATAAGCAGGGAAGAAGGGAAAGGGTCTAGTCAAGGAATATGTATAAAGGACCCATGGACATGGACAACAGTGTGGGTACTGACTGTGGGAACAGGGGGTGGGTGGGGCAGGGGAGAGCAATGGAGGAAAAATTGGTACAACTGTAATAGAACAATTAAAAACCAGAAAAATACATATCAATAAAAACATTAAAAATTAAACACATGTTAGCAAAGCACATGAATAAGCTATCCTTCAAGGAAGAAATCAAATGCTCACTGAATATAAGAAAAAAGCATTCCATTTCATTAGAAATAAAAAAAATCAAAATTATAAAATACCATTTTTACCTATCAAATTAGTAAAACTATTAAAAATAATACTTCATTTAGAAAAGAACATTGAGAAATTACTCTTGTGAATCATTTGTTAGCATAGAAATGGGCACTAACTTTCTTGAAAGTGATTGGACAATAGTTACCAAGAACTATAAAGAAGTTTCTACCAGTAAAAATATATCCCATGAAAATTATGAAAAAATGCCTGAAAAGATTATGTTTAAATCTATTTATTATCAGTTTATTAAAAATATCTATAATACACATGGCAATGTGGTATATGGAAGGCCAGGTGGTCCTAAATTCGATTGTGGATAAACAGGGTGGAACAACCAGGGAGAGAGACAGACCACAAAACCCAGGGTTCTAGCTTGGGGAAATAAAGCCTCAAAACCTCTGGCTGTAAAAACCTGTGGGAATTGTGGTGGCAGAAGAAACTCTCAGCCTCACAGGAGAGTTTGTTGGAGAGAAACCCAGGTCCTAGAATGTACACAAGCCTACCCACCTGGGAATCAGCACTAGAAGGGCCCAATTTGCTTGTGGGTAGTGGGGGAAGTGACTGAAAACCAGCTGAAAACTGAGCAATTGGCATTATTCCCTCTTGGGCCACTCCCCCACATACAATGCCACAACACAGCAAAGTGTGTTGCTCCACCCTGGGGAATATCTAAGTCTCCACCCCTTAGATGTAACAGATACGCCAGGCCAAAAAAATATGGCCCATATAAAAGAACAGATCAAAGCTCCAAAAATAGAAATAAGCGATAAAGAGATAGCCAACCTATCAGATGCACAGTTCAAAACACTGGTAATCAGGATGCTCACAGAAATGGTTGAGTATGGTTGCAAAAAAGCAGATGAAGTGAAAGCTATGAAAAATGAAACAAAGAAAAATATATAGGGAACCAACAGTGAAAGGAAGGAAGCCAGGACTCAAATCAGCAATTTAGAGCAGAAGTCAACATTCAACCAGAACAGAATGAAGAAACAAGAATTAAAAAAAGGAGGAGAGGCTTAGGAACCTCTGGGACAATTTTATATGTTCCAATATCTGAATCATAGGAGTGCCAGAAGAAGAGAAAGAGCAAGAAATTGAAAACTTATTTGAACAAATAATGAAGGAGAACTTCCCTAATCTGGCAAAGGAAATAGACTTCCAGGAAGTCTAGGAAGTTCAGAGAGTCCCAAAGAAATTGAACCCAAGGAGGAACACACCAAGGCACATCATTATTAAGTTATCCAAGATTGAAGAGAAGGAGAGAATCTTAAAAGCAGCAAGAGGAAAGTAGAAAGTTACCTACAAAGGAGTTCCCATAAGATTGTGAGCTGATTTCTCTAAAGAAACTTTACAGGCAAGAAGGAGCTGGAGAGAAATATTCAAAGTTATGAAAGGCAAGGACCTACATCCAAGACTACTCTACTCAGCAAAGCTATCATTTAGAATGGAAGGGCAGATAAAGTGCTTCCCAGATAAGGTCAAATTAAAGAAGTTCATCATCACCAAGCCCTTATTATATGAAATGTTAAAGGGGCTTATCTAAGAAAGAGAAGGTTATCAAAACTATGAATAGTAAAATGAAAACAAACTCACAAGTATCAACAACCGAACCTGCCAAAACAAAAAAGGAAAACAAACTAAGTGAACAACTAGAACAGGAAGAGAATCACTGAAATAGAGATCACATGGAGGGTTATTAGTGGGGAGGGGGCAGGGGGAGAATAGGGGAAAAGGTACATGGAATAAGAAGCATAAATGGTAGGCACACAATAGACAGGGGGAACTTAAGGATAGTATAGGAAAAGGAAAAGCCAAAGATCTTATATGTATGATCCATGGACACGAACGAATGCAAGAGGTATGCTGGTGGAGGGGAGATGTAGGGTGGAGGAGAATAAAGGAGAGAAAAAAATGGAAAGACTGGAGTAGCATAATCAATAAAATGTATTTAGAAAAGAACTAGAATTGCAGAAAATAGTCCATAATAAGGAGGAGTCTGGAATAATTATTGTATGTCCATGTAAGGTAACATTATAAGACCGTTACAAATCATGTTTGCATAAAGTAATTAATGACATGGGAGAATGCTCATGATGTAATCTTTCTGTGTCTCTTGCTGTCTTTGTCTCTGAAAAAAAAACTATGTTTGTAAAAATGTAGTTTACATTTAATGTTTAAAAGATTCTTGGACCCACATTAATCTGTTAATCCTTTCTCTAATCAAGAAGAGTCTTCTAAAAATCAACTACCATTTATTAACCCAATAGAGCTGAGACCCAAAATTCAACAATACATTGTTTTCATGAGTGGCTTCCCTGGTTTGCATGACACCAGAAAGCAAGTGTGGAATTCCAAACACCCAACTCTTTGAATTAAAAATACAGTAAATCTTTGAAAACTTTTTTGTTCAGATTTCAAAGAACAGTTTTATAGTGACTCACACTTCAGAGTTAAAGTAGCATTATGTCAAGTATTTAATAGAATAATTTTTTTCATCATCAGCAAAGGGAAAATTTAAGGTAGTCTTGTGGATTTCTCTTACATTTTTCATAGTTAAAATTTAGTGTTTATCTGAAATATTAAAAATATTTTTTAAAAGAATACTGAGTAAACTAAATGGGAAAATGATTTGCCTAAATCTGGCTCCATACCTAAAAGATTTGCAGGGTATAAGACAGGTCCTCTTATTTAGTCCATTAAACATTGAACATGGTCAAGATCCTAAGCACAGATCTAGGCATAAGAAGCAGAGAATGAAGATGCAATAGGATTTGTCCATACTCTCTCTCCTTTTACCCAGCACCGACTGACATATGAATGAGAAGGGCTGCAGCTCCAGGAGTTCTGAGCTTGACCAGTCACTACTCTTGAGTATTCTCTGTGGGGATGTTTCATCAGACACACTGAAAGAAGTTCAGCCTTGGGGAAGAAGCCTCCAAAGCCAGATTCTGGACATGGTAGGGACTCAAACCAAAGGAGATTGAGTATGCAAATCACTTGTGGCATACAATTTAAGTTTCTTCCCATTTGCCTATTTGTTTAGTCCTTTGTTTCAATCCACAAAGTATTAAAAGATTAAAAGTATTAAAAAAGTCTTTTCTTCCCTGTGATAGGGAAGGGAAGACTTGTATAAAATTATACAATCATAATTTTAGTTTAATTTTTTTAATTTTAATTTTTGTTCTTGTACAGTTTTCTGTCTTCTACTCCCATCCTAGGAACCCTGAAACACCAATCCAAGAGAACCTATGCACCTATACAATGATAATTTTATAATTTAAATGTATAAAATAAGAATTGAAAATAAGTGTGAAAGAAAAAGGCAATACACATTTGCTAGCCGTAGCATAGCTGCTGTAACAGAGATGCATGTTTGGGCTGGGCAAAAATAAAATGCAATCATAAATACTGTTTTCTTATTCATGCTTTTTGTCTGACTGAGAGTCTTCAAATTTTAGAAAATAAAAAGAATAAAAATTATTTTAAAATAATTTGTGATCTCATCACAAAATATTTATACTTTAATATTTTGGTGTGCTTCTTCCCAGTTTTTTCTTTGTCTTTCTCTCTTGGTCTCTCTCTCTCTCTCTCTGACAAAGAACTTGAATCTCAAAGCACATGAAGATGCTGTCATATTTGACACTATTTTGCAAGAAAAACATCCTAAAAGTGTTAGAACTCTTGAAATATCACCTTCCATTTCATTTACATTCAGTAGAACACATTGTATTATTGCAGTTAATGCTTGTTGCTGTAACAAACACAAAGTCATCTAAAGGATCAAACATGGAAGAAATTTCCTTTTCTCTCAGGTAACACTGATTGATGAACAGCTCTCTTCCAAATGGTGGTTCAAGGATCCAGATCTCTTCTACCCACTACTCCATCATCAACATTTGGCTTCCAAAACTGTCATCATTAATCTGTATCAAGCTAGTAGAATAAGAAAGAACATAAATAATGGTATAAGGAAGATTTTTTTTTAGGACAAGGTATTGAAGTGAATCCCATTGCTTATGTTCAAATTCCACTAGCTAGAGCTCAGTCACATGGCCATGCCCAACAGAAAAGGAGAGTGGGGAGTGTAATCTAGCTATGTGATAAGGAAAAATAGAATATAGGCTTAGGAAACAACTCACCATTCTATGTGTGTGTTCTCAACTAAAAATTTCTACTTGCTAAGAGCACTGTAAATGACATTTTGCTTTTGAGCAAATGCATTGGAACACTGTAGAGAGATAAGTCTCAGCTATTTACAAAAATATGAATTAGCGCACAGCCTCTGTACAACAGAGGAGTGTCTCAATAAGCAGAAACTTTTCTTCACACCCATTGCAAACAAAATAAATCAAGAGTAAGTTCAAATGATAAATAAATGAGCATCTGGACACCCATGTCTGTGGACTAAGACTATCCAGACAGAGAAAAGAGAAGACTGTAAGGACTAGGCAGAACATCATTCTGGTAAGAAGCTAACAACCTGTGGGAAAAACTAGACAGAATTTTGCTTTAGTTATTGCACTAGCTAATATCTAGGCATGTTGAAACAATTATTATTATAATATAGTAATGACAGCAGACCCAGGGCTAAAAGTTGAAAGCCTGAGCAAAGTTGTATTCATCTGCTCCAAAACCTATATTGTTTCCTTCTATCATTTTTCCCATTTGGGCAAATGGATTTATAAGTTAATGTCTCTAAGCCTCAATTAATTTTACACCCGTGTAATAAATGTTTGAATTAAGATATTTCTTTCCCTCTGAATTTGAATTGCATGTTAACTGGTTATTGGCTATTGCTGGTGGTCCACACAATTACAGATAAGAGTGTTGATCTGGCAAGGAAACAAATAGGCTGTTAAAATAGGGCAGTTTGGATTGACAGGTGATGACAATTAGGTACATCTGTAATGGACACTGCGTATAACCATCAGAGGTGTTAAAGAGCTGCAAATCCCTGCTCTCAGCTGCCAACTTCTACCAAGAAGAGCTGCTGAAATCTGCCTTCCCCCTTCTAGTGCAAAATAACTGAACCCATTGACAGCAAATAATGCCCAAAGTTATCTGGATGGTTGGGGAGTTACTGATACCTGGATAATACTTTTGAGATAGGCAGAAGTTACTAGGAGAAGCCTTTTTAGTTCAGTCTGGTATAGGGCCACTCATTATGGGCTCTGACAGAAGAAGCCAGCTAGGATGGTTGGTTCCCTGGTCATATTTGTCAAGCAGGAACATGTGGATTTTTGGTTGGGAGCTGGAGGCATATTCTTAAAAAGTCAAAAGTATTTTATGAGAAGTTTTTAATGTTACATATTCATTTGGGTGATTTAAAAACACATGAGAATCTCTAAGACTTGCTTTCAACTGAGTACTCCTATGTGATTTTAGTGTTTTAGGGAGAGTAGTACCACTTTAATTGTTTTGCTGATGAGAAAAAGGCTCAGGTAGAATCCATTTGCACCCTAGTGAAGACCAGAGGACTTCAAGGACATCAAAGTGGGCTGAAGAAATGGTGGTTTCTCAGAACTTTTGCAGAGAGAAGTAATGAGGGGATGGAGCCATTGTACAACAAATGGCAGCAAAGACAGACCAGGACCAAAACCAGCTACACCAGAGCACTTGGAACATTGTGAGAGACAATTAATTTTTAGCAAACTGTCATATGTCCTACTATAATGGTGAAGATACCAATAATATTTTAGTTATATTTGCATTTAATTTGTAAATTAATTTTTGACTATATTGCATAAGGGCTATAAGCCTAGAGAACTTATGCCTAGTTTTATGATTACAAACATTTAGAAACATTAAAATAAAGTCAACAAGGGCTTCATGAGGAAGTTTTTTCTCTAAAAAGACATCCATGAATTATTTAAGTTGAAGAAACACGGATTTATAGGATTACTCTGTGTTTTTCTTGGGGTGTCTATACTCAATATATTTACATCTCCAAAGATTTCCACAGAAAGCACGATTTCTTAATTTTAGTGACTTGCGAGGCTAAAGGATTGGACTATGCTGGACCATAATTAAGGAGAAGAAAATAATTTTCTTTCATTTGACTTTTCCTGCAAGATATTCTGGCCATATTGCTGGAACAACACCTCCTACCGACCTCCCTGAGCAATTGTTCACAAATATTGTGGACTGACAAAAAAAGATCAGTTGCATATATCTTTCCTAGATACCATCTACTGTCATCTGATGAGAGGAAGGTGTGCTATAGGTGCTGCAGAACTTTTGATAATAATCTGTTTCATAGAAAGTTTTCAATAAACTAAATGAAAGAATGAACCCAGGTCAACAAGAAGCCATTAAGACATGAAATTTTTAAAAAGACATGAAATAGATATTAGTAGTTGGTTAGTTGATCAAAGAATAATCCAGTAGGATGAAAGATATCCCCCAGAGCAGCTTTGGAAAATCACCTGATACACAGTCTGTTGAGTGAGGTTCTAGGAGTTGTGGGGTGCCCTGTCCTGCAGAGCTCTCCTGGGTGCCAAGGATGAAAATGAGTCACCTCAGATTTAATCTGCTGTTCTGGTGGGAAAGAGGATGGCAATTCCTTCTAGGGGAGAATGCCTTGAGTCTTTCTCCCAAATGGCTTTTATTGGGGTTGGGATGTGCAGGGGTGTACAGTATGCACACAAAGCTCATCAATCAATGTCTAAAGGCCATAGTTATAGAAAACAGATATTAACTACAGGTTACAATGGAGGAGGCACAGAGATCTGCCATAGGTCAGGGTCTGTTAGATATGCTGATGCCACAGTGTCGTTAAGGAGTGGTTCATGAGATTAGGAGCTCACTCCCTTATGCTTTGAACTTTAACATCTGGTTTATATCAATAGGGCTATATGAAGCAAAGCAAGCTTCGAAGGATACAATGTATTCTTCGGGCCTGATTTCCCACAGACACCCTCTGTGTTAGTATCGGGTCATGCCTGCCACCTGCATTCCTGGAGTTCTGGTCGAGACTTGCAGGAAAGGCCTTGCTCAAGCAGGGCTACAGTCTCCAATATCACACAATGTGGTTCCCAACAAGGGGTCTGGTGAATATTAAGCTCCTTCTTTCACATTATAAAAGCAGAAGAAACGCAGTCTACTAGTCTTGAAATACTTGATTATTCTCTGGTAGTAATCCCCTGACATATCAGAGTAGTTGGGTTTGGAGAGATTGAACCATCTGTAGATTCTGTCTAGGCACATGGAATAAGTAAATGAGAAGAAAAGTTCTTGGGGAGCTGTTGGGAAAGAATTATGGCTATGACACAGAGAGTGGAGAAGGAGGAGGAATACTAGTAGTCAAGAAGCTGTTAAAGGTTCTGTTAACTCACCCCTGTTGTGTGCTCTCTTGCTTGAGTCTCAGTGATTATATAAAGAATTAGTTAAGACTGGGATGCCAGAGACAGGCATGTTTATCTTGGTTTCTCCTAGCTAACAAAGTGGCATGATGTAAAGGATGACTTCTTTTGAAAATTTTTTTTCTCTTTAACTGAGCACTCAGCTCTGGGTGGGAGAGGACAGCTACCCAATGAGTGGGTGCTGGTGAGTCCTGAGTGATGAGGCTGCACCTGTGTTGCATTTTTATCTGAAAGGAAACAGATGGAGTTTCATCTCCAGCTTGGAAAATATCTTTGGACAATTCATTTTCTATTTTGTAAATCAATTTACCACCTGTAAAGTAAAAGCAGTGGTGCTCCTCACTTTTCGAGCTATTATTGGGATATGTCTATCCTGAAATTACTTTGGGTTTTATGGAAGAAAGGAACTTATGCAGTTCTTCGCCACCTGCTTCATGGACTATAAACATCTGCATTCTTTGGTTATTCCTTTCCTCATCATCTACTTTTGGAAATATTACTAAATGAGGGGTTTCCTTTGATATATCTTTCATAGACATAAATTTTCTCACTTAAAAAATGGACTTGATGTTTGAGAAAGTGTGGATTTGACTTCTCTTTTCTTCCACTTACCATGAGCCCCAGAGGGGTGACTTAGTCTCATTGAGCTTCTATTTTCTCATTTGTAAATTGGTACTATTCAAATAACCTTACAGGACTCCTGAGAGTGAGAGGTGTGAATGCAGTTTGCAAATTGTAAAAGGCCACTTAAATGCCAGGCATCAAGAGCTGACAGTAGATTGAATAAAATTACTATTCGGAGCCATCAAATCACAAAGTCTGTGTTTTATAAGGGGCTTTGTGACATCATTTATTCTGGCCCCTTAATTCTGGGCTTATTTTCCATTGACTCAGACACAGAGTTTTTCAGGTGGGAAGCTTGAGTGCTTTGGAGATGCCCAATAATGTCAGTCTCTCCTCCTTTACAATGGAGTCACTATCTCTCAAACAGTGTCAACTTCCTGTACCTTTAGTACTAAGGCTTAAAATGGAGGCAAAAATGAGACTACATGGGCATAGTTAACAAGTTTTCTCCTGTGCCTCAATAAATCTTAAACTTGCCCAATTATAACATTTATGACCCTGACTCTGTTTGTCTCTCTTATTGGACCACAAAGTCTTCTAAGGGAATGTAGATTATTTATTTGTAATGCCCAGAACTTAGCATAGTGTCTGGTGCAGAGTAAATGTCCAAAGCAAAATGAGGTATTTCTACTACAATTTTCTCCTTTTTGCCTGCTCCTCACCCACAAGCAGCTCCCCCACACCAGCAGTTTTGGCATGTCTTATATTTTGCCTGAAATCAACCCCGGCTGCTCCTATAAATCTGATCATTCTCCAAACCTTAATTATGAATGTTATTTGGCACTGCTCAAGGCCTCACATGGAGTGCACAACCTTGACGGTAAGTTTCATTCACTTGTATGATCTGCTATTGGGGCATTTCTGAGAAAACTGGTGAAAGAATTACATGTATGAAAACAGGAGGGAAGGGGAAAATGGCAGAAAAGAAAAATAATAGGCACAGAGGACAGTGGGTGAGTTGTAGAGGGAATGTTTTTACATTTGCTAGGTAATAACAAGGTTAAACAAAATCTATAAAAATAAAAATTTTGTTGGTAAAATTTAACTCAGTTTATCCACTAGTGTTTCTCAAAATACATTTCATAGAGCTAGTTCTGTTGATATTAATAAATATAAAATTTAAAATGTGTTTTTGTTCAAATAAGTTTATGAGTGTGTTATATAAAATTAAATAGGTTTTCTTACTCTGAAACACCTAATAGTCTTTTATGTAACAATGCAGTTTAGACATCATTAAAGAGTGATAATAACATTGCTTTGGGCAATTTTTGATCACCCTTCAGTGGAGAATTTCATAGAATTAAGTATTCCTCAGGGCACAGTTTAGAAAACGTGGCCACAGAGACATGTGTTTGAATTTTATCAAGGTGTTTGACAATTGGTTCTGTGGTAACACAGAGTCACAGGGACATAACAACAGTGCCATGAGGTAGGCATTTGCCTGATTAAACCGCTGTCATCAAATGATTTGATTGATAGAAATTGGCAGGCTGGACCTATGGCTTCTGGTGGTCTGCCTCCAGACTTTTCAGTTCTATCCTGGTCAAGTCTTTCATACAAAGTTTTATACTTTTCTTGAAAAAATGATAAAGATAGAAGCTTATGTAACAAATGTGTGTTAATAGTTTGTAATTCCCAAGGATTTCAGTTGTTCAAAGTCATTGTGAGTCAATAGTACAAGATGGATACCAAACCGAAAGCTACACTGATAATTATCTGGTGTTATCAGATCAAGAAAAACAGCAATCCTATTGCCTTTTGACCTGTTACATGCACATTTTAGTAGATATATTAATAAACTAAAATGTTTCCATTAAAGAATGATTAAGATGGTGATATATCTGGAAGCCATAAAATAGAATAAAAATGAAAGAAATAAAGAATGTTTATTCAAAAAAAAAGCTTAGTGGAAAGATATAATGTATATTTTTAAATATTTGAAGTTTCGTGAGGAAAGGTGAGTGTTATAGGCTGAATTGTATTCTCCCTCCCAAATTTATATGTTGAAGTCTTAACTCCCAGTATCTCAGAATGTGACATTATTTACAGAAAGAGTTTTTAAGAAAGTAATTAAGTTAAAATTGGGTAATTATAATGGGCCCTACTTCAAAATGACTGGTGTCCTTGTAAGAAGAGGAGATTAAGACATAGACATACAGAGAATAAACACAGGAAGAAGGTGCTGTCTATAAGTCAAGGAAAGAGTCCTGAGAAGAAAAAAACCCTTGACACCTGGATCTCAGACTTCTGGTTTCCAGAATTGTGAGAAGATAAATTTCTTTTGCTTAAGCCTCTCAATCTGTGGTTCTTTGTTATGGCAGCCCTGGCAAACTAATATAGGAAGTATACTAAACTCACTAAATCATAGACTTTTTGAGGAAGAAGCCTTGTCCTACACACATTTGTATGTAATCTTGTAAAATATTATGGAGCAAGGAACATGTTGAATAAAAGAACAGAGTTATTATTTGGGTTAACAGAAGGAAGAACTAAGATCAACTTGTGTACAACAGGGGCTAGTGTGAAAAACATGGCTCAACTATGGAATGGGTGGTTCCACAAGGTAGTAAGTTTCCTAGTTATTGGAAGTGTTCACACAGAGGCTGACTGACCACCTGTTAGGCTTTTTCAGGAGGGATACCTAAACTGGTTAGGAGGACTCCCAGACGACCCTGAAAGTCTTTTATAAGGACCTCTGTTCTCTAGAAGAGACAAGGAGTTTACTGAACACCTAGATGGTTAACTGGGCAGATTCTTTCCCAAGAGCACTCAGAGATGGCCAAAGCCTAGGATGCCCATCTTTCACAGACTATGAGATTCCTGGGACCACAGGGACTTCTGAACCATTTATTTGTGCATGGCATTTGATGCACCCTTGTGTGCAGTGTGTGAGCAAATCTAGTCTCAGCAGGTTTAGTATTTCAGAACAAAGGCTTAATAAATGGACAAGTATCTGTGTAGGATGGCATGACTTTGATGCGGCAGCAGTAAAATCTATGCTAAATGAAATCTTCTAACCTGTGAACTTGTGTGTGGTTGGCTTGAAAAATGTAGATGCTACCTATTTCTCCAAGAAGGCATCCAGAAGACACTGAGCTTGTTTTTTATCTTTACATTGAATTTATTGGGTGACAATGATTAAATATTATACATGTTTCAGGTATATACTTCCACAAAACATCATCTGTACTCTGTATTGTGTTTACCATGCTAAGTCAAGTCTCCATCCATCTTCATTTATTCCCCTTCTATTCTCCTCCATGTCCTGGCAATCACCACACTGTTGCCTGTGTCCATGAGTATTTTCTTATTTTTTCCCCACTGGGCTTTCTTTTTTAATATTTGATTTTCAGGAGATACTATAATTCAAGGTAGAATGGCTTCCTGAGGATATTGAGCTAAGACTGATGCAAAGTTTGTTCAGTGAGACCAAAGGTACAAATGTTGTAGGCATTGTCACACTAGCGAATTCAGATCTGTAGTCAGTGTAGATACTGTCCTCTACATAATTAAGCCAATTAGAAATTAGACCCTTGTAACTTAAGGATGTATATGTAGGTGCAAAGATTCAGGAACAGGGAAGAGAGCAGGGACAAGGAAAGAGAAGTTGGCACCAATTGTGGGCAAAGAGGATGACAGTCTGCCTAGGCTGTGTGGATGACAACCCGCCTGACGCTTGTTGTGACTTCTTTTCTAACTGCACACGTGGTGCATGCAGATGACTTTACATCTCACAGCAAAATATGCGACAGCAATGTGCTAAGTAAATGCAAATAAAAATATGCTTTCCCCACTGCAAACAAATCTCTCACACATCGCAATGATCCATAGCATGGTGAGAGCTAGGAGACAAGACCACCAGGAACTAGATTTGCTCATTGTTTAAACCACTCTCTGGAATCAATGTATATGTTGTGGTAGATCACCTTCAGCTGCGTTGGATTACTTGCTATTATTTGGACATAGCATGAACTTTGATTTTACTCATTTATGCATGCATGAAAGCATTATTCATCTAATTCATTCAACATATTGTGCACCGACTGTGATCCAGGCCTAGCCAGGCACTAAAGAAGGCATGGCAAGGGACACGGAGATAAGCCATATGAATATCGTGTCTTTGGGAGTTCATAGTTTCTCTGCTTTCACTCATTCATGTCCCTCAGCCCAGGCCCTTCACTCTCTTTTCCCCCTATGGAAATTCCTCCAACTCCTCAAGAGGCAGCTTAGAGTATTTCCTTTCTCTTTTTCACCATTTCTTCTCAAAGAGTTAATTATTCTTTTTCCAGTACTCCAAGAACATGGTGCTTGTACTCTGAAGTTGCACAGGAGTTATTAAATAAAAATGCCTGCTGCCTCCTTATCTCTTCTGCTTTTATTTTCCCCACTTCCCCTCAACTTATGTAACCAGATATTTCCTACTTCTGGAAAAATTCTAACAGTAGGATGAAATATATTAGTGGCCTAAACGTCATAAAAGGGACGCTTATAAATAAGTTTGTAATTTTTGCATTGAAAATATATTTTAGGTCAAAAGTAGCTGTTGGACTCAAATGTGCTTTTCTCAAACTCCTCACTGAACTAGAATAATATCAAGGAACCATGCTCCATTCTTCTCCAGGATATTTTATGTCATGGTGGCTGAGAGTGTAGAATTTGAAGTCCAAATTTGGGTAAATTATTTGATATATTTGTGCCTAGTTTTCCCCACCTTTACATGAAGGTAATAGAGTATATTTTTTAGGGTTGGTGTGAGGATTAAATGTGTTCATACATGCAATTACTTGGAACACTGTAAAACTCTGAATATATATTCAAGAGGTTCTAGTTATTAGTTATTATTCTGCAAATGAAATATTTTCTACCTGGAGTTCACTGTGGTACCATATTGCACTATTGATGGTTCTTTCTAATGAGATTTATGTTCAAAATGCTTAAAGGCTCAATTTTATAAAAAGCTACTGCTGAGATTAGATACTTCAAATCCTCTTAGTATTTTTGAAGAGTAAGTCATTTGGAGTTAGATTTTGGAACTTGAGTTTCAGTATTTTACCTCTATTGGGTATCTTACCTAGGGGAAAGCACTCAACCTTTCTAACCTTCTATTTCCTTAATTTAAAAAGGAAAGGTAATCACACACCCATCATAGGGTTGCTGCGCTGCTTAAATGAGTGTGATGAGATTGAGTTAAATAATAACATATGTTATTATGGAAGTATCTAGTATCCTGTGTGACAGTCTTCATAAATGTTTATTTCATTATTTTACTTAAACAGAAAAGGCCTTTATGGCACTGAATCTGATACCTGGGATGAGCCCTGAACATTTTGATAAAGCTGAAAGACAGTCATTTAGTGGCTTTCAATGTGTCAGATGTGTTCTCTCTCTCACACACACGCAGATAGATAGAGGGAGGGATCTAAATATCAAGTCATTTAATCTTCAAGTAGCCCAATGGGATACTACTGTTATGATCCCTTTCTAAGAGGAGAAAGCAGATTAGGCCTGGGGCTGCTGCTTTAGGTCTGTCCTCTGTCTTTCCACACATCTATTTGGGTATCAGTTCTGTTTTCCTTGAGGACTGAGTCTTTTCCCCCAAGCCCAGCTGGTGGCAGGCCTGTGCTGTTGCCTCATTTACCACTTCTTTCTTCAATTTGGGTAGACCCTGTGTGAGATACTTTTGTGCTGAATGGTTTGATCTCATGACCCCATCCTTTGCCCTCTCCTCCTTCCAAATGCCCCTGGGCTGTAGCTCTGGTGCTAAGAATTGTTTGAACTGTGGTCTGTCACTGTAATGCCTTAGCCAGTCTGCCTCTACTATCAAATTTGTTCCTGTCCTGTGTTTCCTGCCCTAAAAAACATGGCTCTTTCCATATTCAGAGCCTCCTGGCCTTTGAGGCTCACAGCATGTTGCAGGTGTTACGGGTCGACTAATTGTCTGTATTGTGTCTTCTTGGTGCTGGGGTTCTATTTTGTGCGCCAGTGAACCAAAGGTGACCAAAGTCATCTGAATATTGTTAATTCCATGAATAAAACTATATTCATGAGATGTTAATGTGAAGAAAAGGTGCATTATATTTGGGGAACACATAA
Organism: Anoura caudifer; assembly: GCA_004027475.1. NCBI lineage: Eukaryota > Metazoa > Chordata > Mammalia > Chiroptera > Phyllostomidae > Anoura > Anoura caudifer. The sequence goes on along the minus strand of PVKU01003460.1, from coordinate 67,856 downwards.
CCCCGGAAATAATGAGTGCAGGACATAACAGAACTTTGCATTTGAGTTCTTCAGGAGGCCTTCCAATGGGATTGCCCTGTGGATGGAAAATATGGGAATGACATGCTGTGATGACATCCTTTGACTAATGGATGTGTATTGTCCCATGCAAGAGGGAACCCTGATCAACCAATGTCCACTCTTGGTACAGAGCATGATGGAAATCATCCAGGAGAGAAGCAGATGATAGTGTGCCGTGTGGTTAAGCTTTTTCTGTATTTAGTAGCAAAACTCTTATTGCCTTTGGACAATGAAATCCACACTTCTTTTTTAGAGTGGTGGATTTGAGTGATAATCAACTTGGGGAGACGGAGGGATTGAGAAGTGAGCAAGGGTAAGCAACCTGGACAAAATGACAGCAGGCATAAAGTGACAAGAGGGGCTGGTCTCCAGTACCGATCTAAGCAATCTTTTGCCAGGACCCTCATCTTTGCTCTGTGTAGAGTTCCTTTTACTAGGTCAGAGCCAAGAGCAGCTTCCTGACCATTCATTCCATTGTCTCTAGTCTGATGAAAAGAGAACACTAGGTCCATTTGCAGTGGAAGTTGAAGGAAGGTTTGCACCATTCTGCTGACCCTTGGAGTGAATTTATCTGTCCTGGAGGTCACAGGGCTAGAGGGAGTTTTGCCTCATCTATCCGTAGCCAGCCATGTATGTAGTGATTGGTTCTAGTCCTTAGCCTCATCCCTAGGTCCCTCAGGTCTAAGAGGTTGGCGATGCTCTCATGTCTCTCCCAAATGTAGAAAATTACTCAATTTGTCATTTTAGAAGGTGGATGTTTGGGTGGGGAGGCAGAAAGAAAAAATGTAAATACTAGCTATTATTCAACTCTCTGTTTTGTTTTTAGAAGTAGCATTTATATTGGTAAAAGGTATCAAATATCATTCCCACTGTCTACCACCCACTTCCCAGTGCCTTCTTCTTTCTCACTGTAGGATACAGTGAATTTATTCATAAGAGGCATTTCAGATAAATGCTGAAATCTAATTTATTAGGGTTCTTCCAGGACTTGCAGCTAGTTTAAAATCTAACAAGCTTGCTAAATGTTAAGGACCCAAAAGTACCCTAAAACGTATTCATCATTCCAGAGATTAAAATCAATGTAAAATAACCACAGAAAATGTCAGCTTCCTTTGCAAACAGGGCACCGGAAAGCGAATGTAATTGCGTTTTTTCCCTCTATGTCCAGGAACTTTGAATGCTCCTGTGCTACATCAGGTATGTAATGAAAGACAAATGACAAGGAATCTAAACAGAAGAAGGGAGCTTGAGTAACTGTAGTTTTTATGTTAGAGGGAGTGTGAGAGAGAAAAGAAGCATTGTATATCGGATTAACAGAACTGCAGGATTTCATTAATGACAGCCCAGCTTTTTAGCAAATGGAAGACAGGGCAGTAAAAGAGAACATGACTGGAATGTGCTCTGCTAATTGGAAATGTATATTATCTTCAGGCGATGTGTGTGTGGGGAGGGGATGGGGAGGATGAGAAGAGACGCATATTGCGAGGTTGGCAGGGGAGACCTGGACCTAGGGAGCCTCAGGTTGGCTGCACAGACGGGGCAGGCAGTAACAGGGCCCTTTCTTGTAGACAGGAGCATAGTGCCCAGGGCCTCCCTCCCCCACTCACTTTTAATTCAGCGGCTATGTAGGGCTTCTTTGATGGCGGCTTTGAAGTTGGTGGCTTTGAGATTACTCTTCCTCTGTGACCTTGACCACCAGCCATGAGGTTAGTGGGGAAGGGGCGGAGAGGAGGAAGGTACTGGAGTTGGAAAAAGAAAAGGAAGGGAGGGGAGGATAAGGGAAGGCTGCTCTAAGACATTTTTACAGCATTCCATGACTTTTCTGATCACTCTGCAAAGTTGAAATATGATTGCAGTCTTTGCACCGGGAAGGAAAGAAACCATTTAAATGAAAAATTAGCTGCCGTAGCAGGTCAAGCACACAGTTACATTAATGTCGTGTAGAACAATAAATCAACTTCGATCTCCAATTGAAAAAAATGCTAATTTAGCTCAGCGATTCACTGATTGTACTTTCCTCTGATAGAAATCTTTTCTTTTATTTAATGCGAAGCCATGATTTGACAGCCTCCTCTAATGGTGCTTGCAGACTCCCAGCATTTCAGCGGAATTCTGATCATGGTTTTAATATTCCGTGCAGCTCTGCCCCCTCTGATTTCACGCTCACACATTAACGAGAGCTGACACTGGAGATTAGACGCAGACAGCTGGAATGCCAGGTCTTTGTTGCAGCATGGACAGGAGCCAACGTCGGTCAACCACAGCCAAGAGGGACCTGGGAAAGTCTTCTTAAGAAGGAGGGGAAGGCGAAGAGGGGGGCAGGTTGAGGAAGGGTGGGAGTGGGGGATGGGGGCAAAAAGGCAAGGTAGTTTCTGAAGAGCATAGGAAAAGAGATATTTGAAGAAAGCCATTTTGTCTCTGAAATTCACATTTGAATCAATTCTGATTCATTTAGAGGAAGTGGATCATTACAGGGAAATCCCAAATTGATTGCAGCGTTTTTTGTACTCTGAAAATACAAGGGGTGATGCTGAAAATAGAAAAGGCTCCCTGCTTCAGCTGCTCGCTAGTTTGTCTGAGAAACAATGGTGATTACAAGCAGGAGGAAGAGTGCTTATATAAGGAAATGTGTTCTCCCTTTGCCTTAAAAAATCACTTAGTTCCAGGTGAATTGATGGGGAAATAAAACTAAATTTATGAGCCAGGGCTGCCTGCTCACTAGTGGCAACCGGGGTAAGAAAGGAAGTCTCATAGTCTAACTGCCCTCATCCTAATAAATTGTTTCTTGATACCAGGAATCAAGTAAAGATCCAGAGTTTCACCCAAACCGCACAGCAGTTGTGCTCAGGTAATGCTCGCATTGCCAAGGAAGAGGCAGAGTGCTGCCTGGCACTGGAGCAACTTCCTCAAAAAGAAAATGACAGGTGATCAAAGTCACAAAGATGGCACATTAATAATAATTTCACTTTGCATTTTTATGGGATACCAGGATTCTACAGCTCTATAAATATTCACAGGGGAAGTCTGAAGAAGAGAGAGGTGACTGTACCCATTCTTGATGCGTGGATGGAGTGACTGAGGCCCAGGGCCCAGCAGGGGCCTACTTGAAATAAAATAGAAAACAAATCATGAAGTTGTATGCTACAGTTGTCAGGAAGCCACAGGCTTCAGTTTGGAAGTCAGATGATGAGCCATCTTGTATCACTGTGACTTATTGTTCTTACTTGCCCTTTTTTCTGGTCTTGGTTAGACCTTTGTCATTGACATAGGTTCATTCATTCACTCAACAAGGCAATGTTTTGATATAACAGGAGCCTCATATGATATATAAAATATATGTACCTAGAAACATATATATTATATATACACAAATATATACATATTTAGTGTATATAACACTAAAATGTCAATAAAAATGCAGAGGTCATATCATAGTAGTTAAAAGCATAGCTTATAACATAGCATATGTCAAAGTAATTAAGAACAAGTCAAAGCTATTTGCACACAAATCTCAGTTCCTCTCTTACTGGCTTTGTGACCTTTAGCAAGACACTTACTTTTCTCTAAACTTCAACTTTCTTGTCTGTGAAATGGGGAATAAAATGAAATAATCTAGAGCTCAGTGCCTGACACATAGTAGACAATAAATGCTAACATGCAGTTGTTGGGAGGACTCATTGAGAATACACACATGCACACACACGCTGCTTGGTCAGAGGAAACCTAGTAAGTACCGTTACGCAGCACGGTAATTCTAAAGTGTCCTGCATGTCTTCACAGTGGTCTCCTTGATAGATTTATGCTTATTTCCAGGATAATATAAAATCGATCAAAGCAGTTTTGGAACTCTTCTTTAGAGTTGTGCGTGGACACTATTGGCACTCTTTTGTAAATATTTTCATATGCGGCACCTCTTCACCCTCAGAGGATGGATTTGTTGTTGGAAGCTACTATACGTTGCCCTGAAGCTATGTCTAATGGATATGATGGGGAATTGAGCTGAAGGAACATTGTTTTGGAAATAAATGAGTCTATAAAGAAATTAGATTGTGTGTGTGTGTTTGTAGCATATAAATTGAATTCGACCACAACTGTAAGAGGCTTGTTGAGCGAATGTAGCCATTTTAGAATATGTACACACAGAGCTTTTGAAGGAGATTACTTAGACGGGATAACAGTGTGGTGGACTCCAACCAGCAGAGTCCGCCTGTTGTGGCTGGAGACGAGAACAAATGCACAGGCGACAGAAATCCTGTGGGGAAAAAGGGACGTCCCTCTCAAGGGGAGAGCACCCGTGAGTGCCTCAGCCAAAGAGGAGAGCACCCCAACCCTTGCCTAGATAAGGTTTTATTGTTTCTCTCAGGTCTTACATCAGCGAAGGATTTATTATCTAATACATAGAATATTATTGTCTACATTTTAGGTAAAATCAAGGAAATGAAAATAACATGCAAAGGGCAATGGCAGTGAGTCGATTAGCTCTTGCCTTGGGAAGATTCACACAGGCGTTGGAAATTACCTTGAAGATAGACAATACACATTTGTTGTTTTAGACCAGGGTGATGGAGTTTTAGCAAGAGCATGCCATAACAGTCTGTATGCATTTTCTAGGCCTGTTTCACACAGGAAAACTCAGTTTGAAGGTCTGGCTCCTGCCCACCACCTCACTTCTGTAGGTTTTCCATACAGAGCTGAGCCACATTTGCCAGACTAAAACAAACTGGTCCCCTATATAATAGATCCTGATACATTTGTGGGAAACAATTAAATGTATTAGTTCACAGTCACATTTTACAATAGCCTTCCCTAAAATAACTTTTGGCCCCATCTAGAAGAAAAGAATGTTCCCCCAAGTTCTTCAGATTATGCAAAAACTGACGTTCACTTCTCTTGACTTTGCCCTCTTGGCTGTGTACAACTTTAGTGCATGTCAGTTTCCTCATTTTTAAAAATTGATTAAACACTTACTGGACTTCTGATAGGTACTGAGGGTTAAAGTTTACTAATTCATGATTCCTATACTCAAGGGCCTCAAGGGAAAACAAACAAATAGTTGCTCTACATGTAGGTGAGTGCTGTGGGAGAGAGACAAGCCAGGTGCACGCAGATCATGTTAATGTGTGCGAATGTTTCCTTAGAGGTGACAGAGAGCCATCGGTCAATAAAGCTTGGAGGCAACATAATTTGCCTTTTTGTTTTGTTCTATCTATCCCTGTGTCTGGTCTCTATATCTTAAGAACTGATCAAATCTTATATTTCCTACTTTTGCCCTGAACATGGCTGAAACACAATGGTCATTTTTCTTGATATCTCTGCCTTACCAGAGAGCCTTTTGGCAGAGAGGGAAGAGAGAGGGTGAGGGAGAGGGTGAGGGTGAGGGAGAGGGAGAGGAAGGGAGAGAGAGAGAGAGAGAGAGAGAGAGAGAGAGAGAGAGAGGGAGAGAGAGAGAGAGAGAGAACCACTCCTGAATCCTCCTTTCAGTATGATTTATTATAGTATCAATTATAAAAATGTTTGTGTTTGGCTGATAGAGGGTTTTTTTTTTAAACCTAAAATGTCTGAGTTTGTTCCAAGGGCTTGTAAATCATGGCAGGTTTCCAGGGGCCCCAGGTAATATCCTGGATAGTCACTTTACTTATAACAGGTAATAAATGGCTTTGGCGAAATGGGAGATCAGGTTAACTGAATAGAAAGCTTAAGTGTCTAAAGATGTAGTAGACTGCTTTTGAGGTTTAGATAGCATTGATTGTATCAGTAATAATATTGCGCATATCGAACATACTGGAAGGCAAGAAACCTGGGGTGGTTTTATTTATTTATTTATACCTCATTGCTGTACCTCTGTGACATGGAAGCAATAGTACCAATTTGTGCCAACACACTTTCATTGAAATAGTAGATCTATCTGTTCATTGTGCAGAGAAAATTATCCTGACTTTCTGTATTCAGTCTGAGTAGAAGCACCTAGAGACATTTAAATAAGATGTAGAGGACAGCAATTGTCTACTTGGTTCTGAATTGGCTTCAGAGTGTTTTAATCACGCTGAAAGGTCATAATAGTGTTTCTCAGAAAACTGATGCTCAGCCTCAGTATTGTACTATGCATAAGTTTCAGGTTTGTTACAAGCATAGCATTTGTGATCAATTTGTTTAGTTTGTAGAAAATGTAACTGGAAAAAAATTAAGGAGGTTATCTCTGTAATGTGACCCTCCTCATCATCTCTTTTCCAATATGCTTTCTGCAGTGAACAATAAAGAGGTGGCTACAGGGAATTAGGGAATCTCTGATTAGCTCCAATCGAGTGTGCCATACATGCTAAGTTGTGTTTGTGCCATGTGTGTCCCAATAGAAAAAAGGTTGAGAGCTACTATGCTGGAAAATGACAATGGTGTAAACATAGCCATATCACAGATGCAATTCAAATGAAGTTTAGCTATTGTGAGATGAGAAAAGATTGAGTAGTAATGTAACTTTTCCATTACTGAGCTTCAGGGTATATTCCTTAAGACTGGTATCTGCTGTAGGATCCAAAGAATAATTGCATGTAAAATGGTCTATTTATTTGTCCCATTATTGTTTAATCTTACCTCCATCAGGCCTGTGGAGTTACGCATTGCTTCAGTTTATCTCTGAACAGTTTGTGAGATTATTAGGGACTACAGTAAAGGTCATGGAGCTCATAAGTATAGTGAGTCAAAATCTGTCGAACACCTATTATGTGTGTGTGTGTGTGTGTGTGTGTGTGTGTGTATTAATCCTCACAATAATCCTACGTGGTTTTATCCCCATTTCACATATGAGGGTTTTGAGACATTAATAAACCTAATTGTCCCCCTATAGTCAAACTCTACAAATAATAGAGATGTCATTTGAATCCATATCTTTCTGAATCCCTAAACCCCTGATTCTTTTCTGATTGTGTGCCTTTCACGGGGTTGCTTGCCATGGTAGAATGTATAACTTCTCAGCAGTTCCCCACAATGATGTGACAGCAGGATCGGGCCCAGTCTAAAATCTGAATTCTTGAGACCAATTTAAATAATCAGAGAAAAGTAGGGCTCATCCATGACAACAGCTAATGAAATGCATAAGTCAAATCATGTGAAATTGCCAATATTTGGCCATTTTTCATCAATGAAAATAGAAACTTCATATGGTTTAACTTAATAAAAGTAAGATAATCAGTGGTAAGCACACAATATGTTTTACTCATAGATGAGACTGAGATGAAAATCTGGCTGTAAAAATGGAAACAGTTGTATAATGGAAAAATGCAATCAAAATAAACAATTAAAAATAAAAAATAAATAAAAATAAAGCCTTCAATATAAAAAAAAATAAATGGAAACAGAGAAAGTCATTTACTCTGGTTCCTAGAGTTGTATATTCTATGTCATGGAAATGGAGCCACGAGCTTGAGACTTGGGTTATCTTCAATACAAACCTTCCACACTGAGAAGGGGAGAGACGACTGGTAGCCCTCCAACTGCCACAACAGACTCTGTACATGGGGCATTGTCTCTCTGCAACTAAAATCACCTGTGCTCTTCAGTCTTGTGCTCCTCTAAGCCCGGTGAAGACTAGTTATGCACTCTAATGGGTTGAATTGTGACCTCCAAAAGATATGTTGAAGTTCTTTTTCCTAATACTTCAGAATTTGACTTTATTTGGAAGTAGGGTTGTTGCAGATGTAAATAGTTAAGATGAGGTCATACTGGAGCAGGGTTTGCACAAAGAAAAGATGGCCAGGTGGCAACAGAAGCAGAGACTGGAGTGAGGCATTGGGAAACCAAGAACTGCAGACAAACAGCAGGAGCTAGGGAAGGCAAGAAGGGGTCTCCCCTATAAGTTTTGGAGAGAGCACAGACCTCCTGGCACCTTGATTTTAGACTTCTGGCCTCCAGAACTATGAGACAATGTATTTCTGTTGTTTTAAGCTCCTCAGTTTGTGGTACTTTGTTATGGCAGCCCTAGGAATCTCTTACAATTTCCTTTTAGGCTCCTCATCTGTCCACTTCTCTTGCTCTGTGTGAAGACAATTAAAAATGTAAAATTGTTGTACAGAAAAATAAACCCTAGATTTCAGAAAACATAGCTCACTGGACTGACTCATTTTTGTAGTGTTCTGAAGTTTCATTTTTTTCTGAACCTTAAGTTTAGAAGCTACATTGGCTGACTAATTTCTTCTTAGCAAGCTATTTTTGTTCATTTTATGACAGTCAACCTACACATTAGATTTACTCTGAGCCTAAGTCATGGCCTAATGATTTTTGAAAAAATGGGCTGCCCTCCCACTGAACAGCAAGATAAACAATGTCAATGAGGTCTTCCCTGGCACCCATGACTAACCTTAACACCAGTAGCAATTAATTTGAGCTATGTTAATTGTTAATGTTATTGGAGAAGCACAATATTTTATGATATTATCATCATGAGTAACTAATCTAAGATTCATTTTTAGCTTAGTTAATGATTAGTGGGACCCAGCCACAAAGTCAGCAAAAATAGATTCACCCAGTATTTATTATCTGCCATATATATCAGACTCTGGTCCAAAGAATTCACTGACTCTGAAGCATGATACGAACACATAGTTATCTCCATTAAAAAGTGAGAAAAGTAAGACATAGAAAGATGAGATGACATGCCAAGAGACACACCACAAGTAAGAGGGTAAAAGTCAGCTTTGGGGTCCAGTTCTTTTGACACTAAGATCAGAGGTGGGGACAGCTTCCTTGAGGTGCCACCCTGGGAGGGTTTGGGAAAATGAAGGATCACTGAGAGTGATCTCAAAAATTGCTGGGCATGACTTATGGGGTGTACAGCAGACCTTGTTGTGGTTGTTAGAAATTGGAGTCACAAGATCTGTTGTTCAACTCTACCATGTATTGGTGGTATGTTCATGGGTTAGAATAGGAATCTCTCTGGCCTTATTGTCCTAAATTGCAATGGAAATAACTATACCTTCTTTCTTGAGCTCTTCTGCAGCTTGCCCAAGATGATGCATGTGTAAATATGAAGCAAACACTAGGTAATCTGCAAAATTTAGCTTTTAGTTTCCTTTGCCAATTATATCTTGGGCTAGCCCAGAGCTAAATTCAAATCTTTTTGGGAAAACCCAGTACTCAGTTTTTCAAAAACAGACATTTTGTTTTACATCTTAAATGATAAACCATTCTCAAAAGAATTCATTAACTTAGTCATCAGATAACATTTCTGCACATACCAAGATTCCACATATACCAAGCCTGGTCAAATCAGACAAAAATAATTAGAAGATATTGCCTACCTTTGAGAAGCAGTTGTTAGCTCTTCATTGGAGCACTTTAAGGATTTATATATTTTCAATAATCTTTTCTAATATATCTCTATGCATACTTAACCATAGAAAAGGTACACTTTTGTTTCATTTTTTAAAAAATTATTATTTTTGAACACTTTTTCTTTACCCATGTGGAGAAAATTACATTTCAGTCTCAGGGCCTTTGCACTATCCCTTCCCTTACATATCTTCACAACCAGCTTCTAAACTGTCTTTGGGTCGCTAATCCAATGTCACCTTATCAGTGAGGCTTCCCTGACCATTTACATAAAATAGTCCCTATCCTACTACATTTTGTCTTTCTCTTCTTTCACCATGAAAACAGACTATTTCTTCTACATTAAATTTATTGGGGTGATACTGGTTTGCAAAACCATACAGGTTTCAAGTGCACAACTCAATAAATCCATCTGCACGCTGCATTGTTTGACCATTTGCCTCAAGCTAAGTCTCTTTCCATTCCAGCTTGCCTTTGCCCACCCCCACATAGCCTTCATCCTCCTTTCCTTCTGGCCATCACCACAGTTCATGTTGTGCAAAATGTTTCTTAAGCTCTCCTCATTTTTCCAAATTCTTTTTTCCTTTTGTTGTTCTGCCTTGATGTTTTGTTTTTTCTACCTTATCTTCCAAAACACTGGTTTGATCCTCTGCTTCATGTAACCTACTATTTACTCCTTGCCTGCCAGTATATTATTTATTTCAGATATTGCACTCCCTATTTTTGATGGTCCTTTTTTATGGTTTCTATGTCTTTTTTTTTTATGCTAGTGAGTATCTATAATCATTGCTCTACACTCTCTGTCTGATAAATTGCTTGTCTCCATTACATCTAGTTCCTCCAGAGAATTCATTAGTTCTTTCATTTGGGATCTGTTTCTTTGTCTTCCCTTTTTGGCTGTGTTGTATTTTTCCACCTTATTGTTAAACTAATCAGATGTTCCAGCTCATCAACAGTTAATCTAATCAACCTGTAATCAGCAGCCAGACTTAAGCACCACTGCGTAGAGCAGAGTAATTCTTGTTGGCAGGGGTATTGCTTCCCCTCAGGCTGATGCCATTCAGAGAGGAGTGCTCTGCCTGAGAGAGATGGCTCCTGCAGTATGGGGAATGACTCAGCACCGGGATTTTCGTAGCTGTTCCTTCAGTTCTCTCCCCAGAGCCACCAACCCCAGACTCCCCTCAAGCATCTCTAGTCAACTCTGCCCTCCCTTTGCAGGAGCCCAGTGTAAGTAGCTGCCAATGAAATTTTGTGTGCTAACCCTTTAAGAGGCTCTCTGCCATCTTGAGCAATCTTGCCCTGGCAGACAGAATTCTGCTACTTTTCATAGCTGGGTATTATCTGGGCTCCCTTCTGTCTCTGTTGCTGTAGTCTGGGGAGCCCTGCTTGGGATTTAGAGCCCACACATCTCAGTGGGGAGCCCTTGGCCTCTGAAATATCTCTCCAGCAGTCAGCTACCACCCACCTGTGGGAGCCTAGCCAGACCTCTCATGCCTCATCCACATTCCCTACCATTTGTATTGTGGTGAAGTGGTTTTTTCTGTGCGTCCCTGGTTATAAGGCTTCCATTGGTGATTCTGGATGATTTCCCTGCGATGCAGTTGTAGTTCTAGATTTGTCTTGGGAGGAAGTTAGTAGAGGTTCCACTTAGTCTTCTGCCATCTTGGATTAGGGATTGTTTTCTTACTTTCCATTTCTGATAGTTCATTATTGGTGTATAAAAATGTAACTAATATCTAATTAGGTTGTATCCTGCTACTTTACAGTATTCATTTATCAGTTCTAGTAGTTTTTGAGGATTCTTTAGGGTTCTCTATATACACTATTCTGTCATTTGCCAATATTAACATTTTTGCTTCTTTCTTTCCAATTGGGATGCCTTTATTTATTCTTCTTGTCTAAATACTATGGCTAAAAATTCCAGTACTATAATGAATATGAGTGGTGAAAGTGGATCTCCTGGTCTTGTTTGTAATTTTAAAGGAAATGCTTATTGAGTATGATTATTTGAGTATGATTTAACTGTGGGTTTGTCATATACAGCACTTATATGTTGATTTATGTTCCCTCTATTTTCACTTAACTGAGAATTTTTATCACAAATCCTTGCTCAATCTTGTTAAAAATGTTTTCTGCATCTAGATATGGCCATATAATTTTTACCTATTTTTTATGTGGTGTACCACACCAATTGATTTACAGATAATGCACCAACATTACTACTCCAGAGTAAATGCCTTTCAATTGTGGTGTTTGATCTCTTTAATGTAGTGCTGGTTTCAGATTCCTAATATTTTTTAAGGATTTTTGTATCTATGTTCATCAAGAATATTTGCCAATAATTATATTTCTTCATAGTGTCTATATCTGTTTTCAGAATTAAGAAGATAATGGCTTTGTAAAATGAGCTTGGGAGTCTTCCTTTCTCTTGAATTTCTTTGGATTAGTTTGAAAAGAAGTGTTGTTTCATTGTATGTTTGATAAAATTCACCTGTGATGCCATCTGGGACAGTGCTTTTGTTGGGTGTATTTTCATTACTACTTAAAAAATTTTATTGTTGTTCAATTATAGTTGTCCCCATTTTCCCTCATTACTCTCCCCCACCCTACCCACCCCCACCTCCCACATTCAATCCCCCCCAACTGTTATCTTGGTCTTTGGGTCCTTATACATGTTCCTTGACTTGACCCTTCCACTTTTTCCCCCTATTATCCCCCCCTCCCCTCTGGTTATTGTCAGTTTGTTTATTACTTCTTTGATTTCATTTTTTTAATTAGCCCAATTCTGATTTCCTGTTTCCTCATCACTCAGTTTTAGAACATTATATGTTTGTAGAAGTTTATCCATTTTTTCAGATTGTCAGTTTGTTGGCAATAGTCAGTAATATTTTTATAATCCTTTGTTATTTCTCTTGTGTCAGATGTTACTCCTCATTTTTAATTTCTAATTTTATTTATTTGGGGCTTCTCTCTTTTTCTTGATGAGTCTGGTTAAAGATTTATCAATGCTGTTTATCTTTTCAAAGAGCCAGTATTGCTGTCATTGACATTTTATATGTTTTAAGACTATATATAATTTATTTTACTCTGATCTTTAATATTTCCTTTCTTTTATCATTTTGGGCAGTTTTGTCTTTCTTTTTCTAGTTCCTTCAGGGGAAAATGTAGATTATTTGTGTTTTTTCTTGTTTCTTGAGATAGGCCCATATTGCTATGAATTTCCCTCTGAAGACTGCTTTTACTGTTTCTTATATGTTTTTCATTGTTGTGTTCCCATTTTCATTTGTCTCAAGGTGTGTGTTGATATTTTCCTTGATCTCATTAATAACCCATTCTTTGTTTAGTAACATGCAATTTAGCCTTCACTTGTGTGTTCTTTGTTTTTTTCTGTAATTAATTTCTAATGTAATAGCATTGTAGTCAGAGAAGGTACTTGAAGTGATTTCAACCTTTTTACATTTACTAAGACTTGTTTTGTGTCCTAACATGTGTTATATTCTGGAAAATGCTCCATGTATACCTTAAGAGAATGTAGGTTTTGTTGCTTTATGGTAAAATACTCTGATAGCATTAGTTAAATCCATTTGCTCTGGTGTGTCATTTCAAGTCACTGTTTCCTTGTTGAGTTTCTATCTGGAATATCTATTCATTGATATTAATAGGGTGTTAAAATACCCTGTGACTGCATTACTGCCTACCTTTCCCTTTATGTCCATCATTATTTGCTCTACATATTTTGTAGCTCTTATGTTGAATGCATAAAGGTTTACAAGAATTATATCCCCTTGTTGGGTTGACTCCTTTATCATTATGTAGTATTTTTTCCCCTCTTATCATACCTTTTGTTTTAAAGTCTATTTTTTCTGTAGGTAATGCTATCCCCAGCTATTTAAAAAATTTCTAATTGCATGAAATATATTTTTCTATCCCTTCACTTTCAGTCTGTGCAAGTCTTTTTTCTGAGGTGAGAATCTTGTAGACAGCATATCTATGGGTCTTCTTTATCTTTTGACTGGATCATTCACTCTATTTACATATAAGTGATTATTGATGATTATGTATTTATTACTATTTTATTCTATTTACCTATATTTTTTTCTTTCTTCTTCTTAAAGTTATCTCTTTAACAGTTTGGTAATATAGGTTTGGTGAGGATGAACCCCTTTAGGGTATACTTGTCTAGAAAGCTCTTTATTTATCCTTCAATTTTAAAGATACCCTTGCTGGGTAGAATAGTTTTGGTTGTAGATCCTTCCTTTTTATCACTTTGAATATTTTATGCCAATCCCTTCTGGCCTGAAATGCTTCTCTTGAGAAATCAGCTGGCAGTCACATGGGAGCTACCTTGTTGATTATTGTAATTTCTTTGCTACTTTTATGATTCCCTTTGTCTTTAACTTTTGCCACTTTTAATTATGTTGTGTCTTGGTGTGATGTTCCTTGGATACATCTTATTTGGGACTCTTTGCAATTCATGGAGTTGTCTTATTTCTTTACCATGTTAGGGAAATTTTAATTCATTCGTCTAGGTTTTCAATCTTTTCCCTTCTGTCTCTCCTTCTGCTATTCTTGTGATGCAGATGTTATATTTCATGTTGTCTCAAAGGTCACTCAAACTATCTTATTTTTTTTCTTTTTGCTGCTCTGATTGTGTGTGTGGCTTTTGCTAACCTGCCTTTTAAACTACTGATTCTATTATCTACTTCATCTAACCTTCTGTAGATTTCTTCTAGTGTATTATTCATTTCAGATATCAAATTCTTCATTTCTTTCTGGTTCTTTCTTATGGTTTCTATATATTCTTTATGCTTACTAACTCTTTAATTCCTTACTGAGTTCATCCATTCTTCCCCTAAGTTCCTTGAGCACTTATGTAGCCATTGTTTTGAACTCTGTATCTGGTAGATTGCTTGCCTTCATTTCATTTAGTACTTTTTCTTGGGATTTTTCTTCTGTTCTTTCTTTTGCAGCATGTTTCCTTGTCTTTATATTTTGGCTGCCTTTCTGTATTTGTCTCTGTGTATTAGGTATATCTGCTATTGCTCCCATCTTCTTATGTTGGACAGATGTGGTAGGTGTCCTACAGCACCCAGTAGTGCATTTTCTCTGATCCCCTGAGCAAGGTGCTCCAGCAATGTTCTCCGTGTGTGTTATGTGAACTTTTTCTTTGTATTTGAGTCTTTTTCTTTCAATTTAATATTATATATTTGTTGTCTTTGAATTTATTTTTATTTTTTCTCTCTCTTTTTATTGTTGTTCAAGTACAATTGTCTCCATTTCCCCTCCACCATTCCCACTCACCCCACCCATCCCCACATCGCACCCTCCCTCCTGTACCTCTTTGGGTTTGTCCATGGGTCTTTGTACATGATCCTTGATGACCCTTCCCACTTTACCCCCGTTATCCCCTCACTCCTCACCTCTGGTAACTGCCAGGTTGTTCTTTATTTAAATGTCTCCGGTTATATTTTACTTGCTTGTTTATTTTGTTAATTAGGTTCCACTTATAGATGAAATCATATGGGATTTGGCTTTTACCACCTGGTTTATTTCACTTAGCATAATGCTCTCCAGATCCAAGTATACTGTTGTGAGGGGTAAAAACTCTGTTTTTCTTTCTTCTGCATAGTGCAAGAAGTGTATTCCATTGTGCAAATGTACCACAGTTTTTTGATCCATTCATTTACTGTTGGGCACTTAGGTTGCTCCCAACACTTGGCTATTGTAAATTGTGCTGCTATGAACATTGGGGTACATAAGTTTTTTTGAATGGGTGTTTCAGGATTCTTAGGATATAATACCAGCAGTGGAATTGCTGGGTCAAAAGGCAGTTTTATTTTTAGTTTTGTGAGGGAATGCCATACTATTTTCCACAGTGGCTGCACCAGTCTGCACTCCCATCAACAGTGCTTTAGGGTTCCCTTTTCTCCACAACCTTGCCAGCACTAGTTGTTTGTTGATTTCATTATGATGGCCATTCTGACTGGTGTGAAGTAGTATCTCGTCATGGTTTTAATTTGTATCTCTCTGATGGCTACTGATGCTGAGAATCCTTTCATATGTCTCTGAGCCCTCTGTATGTCCTCCTTAGAGAAGCATCTATTCAAGTCCTTTGCCCATTTCTTAATTTGGTTGTTTGTCTTCCTGGAGTGGAGTCATGTGAGTCCATTATATATTTTGGAGATCAAACCCTTGTTTGAGGTATCATTGATAAATATATTTTCCCTTATGGTTGGTTCCCTATTAATTTTGCTGATTTTTCTTTAGCCATCCAGAAGCTTTGTATTTTGATGAAGTCCCATTTGTTTATTCTTTTCTTTATGCCCCTTGCTCTAGGGGACATATCAGTGAAAATATTGCTGCATAAGATATCTGAAATTTTCCTCCCTAAGTTCTCTTCTAGGACTTTTATAGTGTCATGAGTTATATTTAAGTCTTTTATCCATCTTGAGTTTATTTTTGTATATGGTATAAGTTGGTCGTCAAGGTTCATTTTTGTGCATGTAGCTGTCCAGATGTCCCAACATCATTTGTTGAAGAGCCTATTTTTACTCTGTTTTATGCTTCTGCCCCCTTCTTTGAATATTAATTGACCATAGAGACTTGGGTTTATTTCTGGCCTCTCTATGTGTTTGTTCTTATGCCAGCACCAGACTATTTTGATTACTGTGGCCTTGTAATATAGTTTGATGTCAGCTTTTGTGATCCCTGATACTTTGTTTTTCCTTCTCAAAATTGCTGCAACTATTCAGGGTCGTTTATTGTTCCTTAAAATTTTTTCAATGTTCTATATCTGTGAAATACTTTATTAGTGTTTCAATAAGGATTGAGTTGAATGTATAAATTGCTTTGGGTAGTATGGACATTTTGATGTTGTTAATTCTTGCAATCCATGAACACAGTATATGCTTCCATTTATTTATGTCTTTCTTAATTTCTTTGTTCAGTGTTCTGTAGTTTAATGAGTATGTGCCTTTTACCTCCTTGATTAGGTTTATTACTAGGTACTTTATTATCTTGTTGCTATGGTAAATGGGATTTTTTTCCTAATTTCTGTTTCTGATATTTCATGGCTGGTGTAGAAAATTGCCTTTGATTACTGAATATTGACTTAGTATCCTGCTGTTTTGCCAAATTCACTTATTTGGTCACTTATTCACTTTTTTGGTAGAGTCTATTGGATTTTCTATGTACACTATTATGTCATCTGAAAACAATGACAGGTTTACTTCATCCTTTCCAGTTTGGATGTCTTTTATTTATTTTTCTTGTCTGATCATTGTGGCTAGGACTTCCAATACTATGTTGAACAGAAGTGGTAAAAGTAGACATCCTTGTCTTATTTCTAATCTAGTGGAAAATATTTTAGTTTTTGCCCATTGGGTATGATGTTGACTGTAGGTCTCTTGTATATGGCCTTTATTATGTTGAGGAAAGCTCCCTTTACTCCCACTTTGCTGAGTGTTTTTTTTAATCACAAATGGGTGCTGTACGTTATCAAATGCTTTTTCCACATCTATTGATACGATCATGATTTTTGTCTTTCCTTCTGTTTATGTTATGTACTACATTTATTAATTTGCAAATATTTTACTGTCTTGCATTCCTATGATGAATCCCACTTGATCATGGTGCATTATCTTTTTAATGTATTGTTGGATGTGTTTTGCCAATATTTTGTTGAGGATTTTAGTGTGTACGTTCATTAGTGATATTGGCCTATAGTTTTCTTTCTTTATTGTGTCTTTATCGGGTTTTGGGATTAGGATGATGCTGGTCTCATAAAAAGATTTTGGAAATTTTCTCCCTTTTTGGATTTTTGGAATAGTCTGCGAAGGACAGGGGTTAGATGCTACTTAAATGTTTTGTAAAATTCTCCTGTGAAACCATGTGGAACAGGGCTTTTGTGTGCTGGGAGTATTTTTGGTTACTGCTTTGATTTTTCAAGGTGTTATCAGTTTGTTAAGGCTTTCTGCTTCTTTTTCATTCAGTTTTGGAAGACTACATTTTTCTAGAAATTTGTCCATTTCACTTAGGTTTTCAAATTTCCTGGCATCTTGTCGTTTATAGTAATTTTTTACAATCCTTCGTATTCTGTGGTATCAGTGGTAATTTCTCCTTTTTCAATTCTGATTTTGTTTGTGTCCCCTCTCTTTTCTTATTTACAAGTCTGCTTAAAAGCTTGTCAATTGTGTTCATCTTTTCAAACAACCAGCTCCTGGATTTATTGATCCTTTGAATTGTTATTTTAGTCTCAATGTTGTTTAATTCTGCTCTGATCTTTGTTATTTCCTTCCTTGTACTTGCTCTGTGCTTTGTTTATTGTTGTTCCTCCAGTTCTTGTAGATGTAGGTTTAGGTTGTTTATTTGAAATGTTTCTATCTTTTTTTTAGGTAGGCCTGTATCACTATGAACTTCCCTCTCAGGACTTCCTTTACTTTGTCCCATAAGTTTTAGACTGTTGTGAGTTCATTTTCATTTGTTTCTAGAACCTTTCTATTTCTTCCTTGATCTGATTGTTACCACATTCATTGTGTAATAGCCTGCTATTCAATGTCTACGAATTTGAGTGTTTTTGATTTTTTTCTTAAGGTTGGTTTATAGTTTCTGTCCCTTGTTATCCAAGAAAATGCTTGATATGTTTTTAATTTTCTTCAATCTGTTGAGGTATGTTTTCTGTCCAATTATGTGGTCTATGCTTGAAAATGTTCCATGTGATTTTGAAAAGAACGTGTGTTTTGCTTCTCTGAGATGAAAGGTTCTGTATGTATCAGTTAAGTCCACTTCATCTAGGGCATTATTCAATGCCACAATATCCTTGTTCATATTCTGTTTGGAAGATCTATCCATTGTTGACAGTGAGGTGTTAAAATCCCCTACTATAAGTATGTTGCAGTCAATATCTTTCTTGAAATCCTCCAGGATTCTCCTTATATATTTGGGTGCTTCTATATTGGGTGCATATATGTTTATAATGTTTATGTCTTCTTGATGGATTCTTCCTTTGAGTATTAGAAAGCATTCTTCTGTGTCTCTTTTTATGGTCTTTGTGTTGAAGTCTATTATTTTTGATATAAGTATTGCTATGCTGGCCTTATTTCCCTGTCCATTTGCCTGGAATATTTTTTTCCAACCATTCACTTTCAGTCTGTGTAGGTATTTTGTTCTGAAGTGGGTCTCTTGTAGGCAGCATAAGTGCAGGTCATGATTTCTTATCCATTCAGCTATTCTATGTCTTTTGATTGAAGCATTTAATCAATTTACATTTAAGGTTTTTATTGATAGGTACTTATTCATTGCTATTTTACTGCCTTTGTACCTGTGTTCCTCTCTTTCACTCTCTTTTTCATCTTCTTAAAGCAGTCCCTTTAGCCTATCTTGCAGTGCTTCTTTGGTGAAAGTGTGTTCTTTTAGCTTTCATTTGTCTGAGAAACTCCTTATTTCACCTTCCATTTTAATTGAGAGCCTTGCTGGGTAGAGTAGTTTTTGTTGCAGGCCTTGCTTTTCATTGCTTGGCATATTTCTTGCCATTCCCTTCTGGCTTGTAGTGTTTCCATTGAGAAGTCAGCCGCCAGCCTTACCGGGGCTCCTTTATATGTTTCTTCCAGTTTCTCCCTTACTGCCTTTAAGATTCTCTCTTTGTGTTTGAATTTTGCCATTTTAATTATGATGTGTCTTGGAATGGGCCTCCTTGGAATCCTCTTGATTGGGACCCTTTCTGCTTCCTGGATTTGTGTGACTTTTTCTCTTGTTAATTAGGGAAGATTTACATCATTACTTTTTCAAACAGGTTTTCTATCCTTTGCTCCTCTTCTTCTCCTTCTGGTATCCCTGTTATATAGATATTATAATGCTTCATGTTGTCCTGCATTTCCCTTAACCCCTTTTCATTCTTTTTCAGTCTCTTTTCTTTTTCTTGCTTTTTCTGGGAGTTTTTTTCTACCTTGTCCTCTGGCTCATTGAGTCAATCCTCTGCTTCATCCAGCCTGCTTTTGATTCCTTCTACTATGCTCTTCAGTTTAGAAATTGTACTCTTCATTTCCTCTGGGATGTTGTCAATTGTTTCTATTTCTATTTTTTTTTTTTTGTGCTGGTACAATTAACAATAAGTTCCTTGTAGCTTCCCTATAGTTTTTGGTAATACTCATTGAGCTCATTGAGCTTCCTTATAACCATTGTTTTGAACTCGGTATCTGATAGTTGACTTGCCTGTATTTCATTTAGCATTCTTTTTGAGGATTCCTCCTTTCCTTTCATCTGGGGGTTTGTTTCTTTATCTTCCCATTATTTGTGAGACTCTTCTTATTTGCTTTTGCTTCTTAAGTTGATGCATTTTGACTTTCTGACTTTGTGGTGTGAGCTTCTCTGGTAGGAGACCTGTGAGATTCAGTGGTGCAGTCTCCTTGATCTCCTGAACTTGATGTTCTTGGGATGCCCTGTATACTGTTTATGTTGGCTCTCTGGCTGTAATTGGGTTTGATAGTTGTTTGGTCTTTTTTGGTGGGTCCTTCCCTCCAGCTGATTGACTGAGGGTCACTCCACCCACCATATTTTGTATGCTGTTATGTAGGTGCTGCCAGGACAAAACCACAAAGCCCAGGGAAAAGACCCACATCTGCAAAATACCCCCCACCTCCACAATCCCTATATCAACAGCAAATGAACCAGTATTAACAATAGTGTTAAGGCGGTTAAGACTATTACAAGAGAAAAATAAACTATAGTATAAAATCTAGTGACTTAATATGCACAAACTTGATGGACAAGAAATGAATGTTAAAAAACTATGCAAGAAAGAAAATATCACTAGTCATGGAGAAGACCTCAGTGGATTGCATTTTGGTAGTCTGTAGTATTTACCACTGTTTTTCCTTTCTGAATCTGCCTCTTGTGATGTAAGATGTTGACCCCATCTGACTTTAGTCAGCCTACCTTGAGACTGCCAGGTATCTACTGTCTGTGGCTGTCTCCTTCAGTTGTTAATCTAGTCACTCTGCACTCAGCAGTCAGGCTTAAGCACCATAGGATCGGGGCACAATCACTCCTGGTGTTGGGGCTATTGTTTACCCTCAGACTGCTACTGCTTGGAGGAGAAGTGGTCTGCCTGAGCAGGATGGCTGCTGCTGTGTGGGGGATGATTCAGCACCAGGATTCTGGCAGCTACTATCTCAGTTCTCTCCCCAAAGCCTCCATCCCCAGTCTTTCCTCTAGTGTCTCTAGTCTATTCTTCCCCCCTTTGCCAGGGATCTACTATCTGTAGCTGCCTCCTTCAGTTGTCAATCTAGTCACTTTGCACTCAACAATCAGGCTTATGCACCATAGAGCTGGGGCAGAGTCTTTCCTGGGGATGAGGCTATTGTTTCCCCTCAGGCTGCTGCCACTCAGAGGGTAATGGTCTGCCTGAGCAAGATGGCTGCTGTTCAAGTGCCTCTAGCCTACTCTGCCCCCATGTTTGCTGGAGCCCTGGGTAAGTGGATGCAAATGAAAATGTGTGTTGGCCCCTTTAAACAACTCTTTGCATCTCCAACCATATATCTGGCAGAGAGCAACTCTGCCACTTTTCACCACCGGTCATTATCTTCATACATTTTGGGCTCTGATGCTGTAGGCTGGGGATCCCAGCTTAGGATTTAGACCCCACACTTCTTTGGGGGATCCAACCAGTTGCTTAATTATCCCTCTGGCACTGCTGCCTGTGGGCACCCAGCCAGCTGTCTTGAGTGTCCACCGTACCCCTTGCCAATCAGGTACTGCTAAAGATGATTCTTCTGTTTGTCCAAGGTTTATAAGGCTTCTCTCTTGCTATTGTTCAGTTGTTTGTTCCAGGTGATTTCTCCACAATTTAGTTGTGTTTCCAGATTGTTCCTGGGAGGAGGTTACTGTGGCTGCCATTTACTACTCTGCCATCTTGCCTCTTCTCTGTTGTAGTTGAGTCTTAATTGCTGTTGGCCCATCCATGTGTGCAGTTGACCTGTGGGCTAGCTAACTGTGAGGATTAACTGGACCACAGTGGGTGAGCAGCTGTGTATGCGCTGACCAAATGAAGTGGAATTTACCCTAGTATGGGCTAGTGCCTGCCAAGATCTCTATTTGGATGTGCTGCTATTAGATCTAATTGCATTGTGCTATGATATTATCTGAAGTCTGTCAGTGGATATGTTAATGCTAGGGCCTCTTGGGAAGGACTCTGGTGTAAGTCAATGTCAGACGTTGTCTGTGACTGGCCCTGGGCTACTTGTTTGGAGCTACAAAGTAATTCACAGTTTGTGATTGCTTTTGCTGGGTCTGGATATGTACAGGAAAATCCAAGCTCCTCACCAAGACCATTTTCTACTAGTACCAAGCCTGGGGGCTGGTCATCAAAGGCCCTAATGTACCCCAACAACTGACTCTGCATGTCCCTCCTGCCAACTGCCTGTTAAACTCAGTCACTGAGAGACACTATGACAAATACAAGAGTTATATGAGGTCATTTATCAGTGAATCACCTGGTAGGGGAAAGTGGTGTTCACCAGACTGATACAGATTTAAATTCAATGCCAATGCTGGGTCTGAGACCACTTAACAAAATCCAGTCCACCAAAGCCACTTGCCATTCGATGAGTGCCTATTGACTTTTTGGCAAAGCAGTATCTCAGAGATTCATTATTGTGAGGCCAGAAGAATTTATGAAACCCAAACAGTTTGAGATTTAGCCATGTAGAGGGAGGGCTCTGTACCAGTCCGGCATGTGAGGGAAACATGGCCCCTGACATAGAGTCACACAACTCAGCCTTTCCTGGATTCTGCACAGACCTCCTCCAGAGCCTGACCTTGGCAGGATGGGACCAATTGGAGTTTAGAGAGTGTCTAGTGGACCTCCCACTTTGCAGGGTGGGAATGGTCAGGCTTATGGGTGAATGGGAATGGCATCTGTCCAAGAGGCACACAACTGACTTTTTGACACCTGCTTTATCCACTTGGAACTCTATACCACCAGCCCAGGAAGCTGACTCCTCTGCAGGGTGTGTGTGAGCTTGGCAGGGTGGGTTGACACAGGCCAAGAGGATGGGGTTATTTTATCCTCCCAGCTGATTCTCTGTGGATGGAAGAGCTCAACCCAAGAAAGACAGCAACTGTGGGTGGTGTGGGAGAGGGAGTCAGCACAGGAACATAGACAGCTGTCCCCTAAGCTCTCTCTGGAACCACACAACCCAGTCGTTCCCTGCACAACCCTAGTTTTCTCTAAGCTTCCCTCCTCTGTCCAGAGCCCAGGGTGAGTAGCTGCAAGCAGAATTTTTCATGCTGGCTTTTTAAGAGGGTTCCTGGATTTCTACCAGACTCCTGTCTCTCCCTGGCAAACAGAATTCTCACTGATTTTCACAACCAGATGATATGTGAGATTCTCTTCCAAACTCTGGTGCTCTGGGCTAGGAAGCCGGGATGGGGTTGAGACCCCACACTTTTCAGGGAGTGCCTTTGCAGCTGAGATAGGATTTCAGATTCTCAGTCACCACACGTTGATGCAGGACCAGCCCTTTTTGCATCTCTGTCCTTCCCACGAGTCTTGATGTGTCTTCTTTTCGAAGTTTTTGGTTATAAAACTTGTGTTCAGCCAGTCTTCATTTGGTTACACAGGTTGATTGTTCTATATTTTTAGTTGTAATTCCAGTTTGATCCAGGGAGGCAGTGAGTGTAACTTCTACCTACTCTGCCACCATCTCGGATCCTACAAAGCAGTTTTTAAAGGCTTGTTTCTTCTCTATCTGTGGTTATATCTTTATTCTTATTTCTTAATTTGTATATTTGTATTTCACCTAGCCAATGCTTTACCTATTTTACTTTACCTTTTAAAAGATATACTTAGTATAATTTATTCACTCTACCTTTTTGGCTTTTCTTATACATTTCTGCTTTTATTTTTATTGTGCTTTCTTTTAGATTAGTTTTTTCTGATTTCTTGAGTTTTGTACCTAATTCATTTTTAAAAAATATTTCTGTTTATTAATATTAAAATTATAAAATTTGCACTGAACTTTGCTTTAATTATATCACATAGAGCCTAATATTATTATTTTCTACATAGGCATCAAGGCTCACCCAATTTTTTTCTTTGATTCAAGGATTATTTAAAATTATTTCACTCTAGGTTTAGTTTTATTTCATTTGATTAAAAAATATTTTCTCTGATATCTTCTCTCATTCCCTGAGAGAGGCATAATAATTGCATCTCTTTTTTACCAATGCATTTTTTGTAATTTCTGTAGGCTCATTTTGAAGCTACATCATTTAATGCACAGTGAGTCATAAGAATTTTTCATGTGGACTATCACTTTTATTACTTTGATGTGTCTGCTCCTATTTGTTTAGAGCTTTTCAGGCAACTGCTAGTCTATGACCACTTCTTTATCTCAGGCTTTCTTAGCTCTCTTTGGCTGTATATATTTGTGATGAGGCTTACCTACAGGCCCTGGGCACTTCTGATTTCTGAAAACATGTAATCTGGTTTCCTAGCTCTGACAGATGTCTGCCAAGTTGCTGTGGTTCTTTTTTTAAATTTTCACCTGAAGATATGTTTTATCAATTTCAATATGTTTATTGAAGAGAGAGAGAGAAAGAGAATCATCAGTGTAAGAGAGAAACGTTGACTGGTTGCCTCCCATGCATAGCCCAACCAGGGATCAAACCTGCAACCTTTTGGTGTATGGGACCATGCTCCAACCATATGCGCCACCTGGTTAGGACTGACCTGGTTCTTGATGTTTCAAAATCTTCAGCTCATAATAACACTATTAAGTATTTATTTGTATTTTTTGAAGATTTTATTTCTTTTACCTTTAGAGAGAGGGGAAAGGAGGGAGAAAGAGATGGAGAGAAACATCGATGTGTGTTTGACTCTTGTGCGCCCCCTGCTGGGGACCTGGCCGGCAACCAAGGCATGTGTCCTGACTAGACATCAAACCTGTGACCCTTTGGTTGGCAGGCTGATACTCAATCCACTGAGCCACACCAGCCAGGTCCCAAGTATTTATTTTTAAATAAGCTTTCTGTTGTAGGTAAAAGAACTCATGGACATGGACAACAGTGTGATGATTATGAGGAAAGGGGCCATAAGGGGGATAAATGGTAATGGAAAAAATATAATTAAAAATAAATTGAAAAAATAAAATGAAAAAATAAAGAAAGAAAATAGAAAAAAACAAAGGACAGATGGGGATAGAGATAGTTTTCTGCCTTGACTGGAGCTGTGAAACCTGGGAAGAAACCATTTTGAACCTCTGTACTAGACCAGTCTGCTGTGTGCAGGACATTGTGTTGGAATGCCACAACCAGCAATTAGAAGAAGGGCTATTAGGAGGATAAAGGAGGAGTTGTGGTGTGATTGTCCTAGAGGGCCACAGGGGATTGGGTGGACAACTCAATAATTTACTCTCTTTTCTTCATATGGTGGGATAAACTAGAGACAATTCTAATGCAACAGGAACTAGGCATAAACTCACTAGGTGCCGAAGCTACTAGCCAGAAAGGTGAGTTGTAACTATTATCTGAGATCTTTAGAAACTTTCTCATAATTTTAATATTATTATATTATATTCTCCTTTCAGCTTACTGGTTTCTAGTTTTCTCTTGTTCTGACATACTTTTGCCAGATTTGGAACATCTTCTTGGATAAAATTTGATGTTGTGATAGACATAGAAATATGCCACTCAGATCTGCCTTCAGGAGAACCACTGTGAAGAGTGCATCTGACAGATAACCTCTACCTGCTACAGCTTTGGGTCCTCCACTGTGTTTGTGCTGAGGCCACAGTCTCAACAGTGTGCTCCCAGCCAATGATGGACCATGGAATGTATAGGGCTGGGCTATTACTGCCCAGCGCAATCTTCCTTACAAACCTCTGCCCACGGCTTTTCCTCAGCCTTGCTAAGAGTTTCTACAT
Source organism: Anoura caudifer (assembly GCA_004027475.1). NCBI lineage: Eukaryota > Metazoa > Chordata > Mammalia > Chiroptera > Phyllostomidae > Anoura > Anoura caudifer. The sequence goes on along the minus strand of PVKU01003460.1, from coordinate 42,555 downwards.
GCTGTGCTGCCACTTGAAGTTCTTTTTACACAGCTCTCCTTTCTTCTTTCACAGGCATCAGAACAACATTGCAATCTGCTTACTCATGTTCCCTCTTCCCTTATCCTGCACAGGCATTTCCTCCAATATATGTCTTGCAGGTTTAATTCTGTCTTGGTGTCTGCTTTTTAGAGGGTCTACATCCATACCCTTTTGTCTGGCCCATGCATTCAGTGCCCTTGCTTGCTTTCTCAGGCATTTGAGCCTTACCTCTCTCTAATGTACCTTGAATTGACCATCCCTGTGGCTGTTTTTGTCAGGTTGTCTTCTCCATTTCAATGCCAGGCCTTCAGAACTTGATTCCTTCAGAACTTGATTCCTTCAGAACTTCATATTGACTGGTAAGATAGTCCAACCCCAGCAGTTAAAAGAAACAAATACTGAAGGAATCAGACGTAATAGAAATATTAGTACAAGCAGTGTGGAAGTGTGGATCTGCAGTCATTTGCCAGTATCCTTATGGACAGTTGTGTTTCAGAATACAGAATGTTTTGAACTTTAGACAGGTAATATGATACATAAAGTCAGTAAGTATCATGTCATACATGCCTGGGGCCTGTGGCAGCAAAAGCAGTAATATTTCTGCCACAAAATGTATGAATGTTTAGATAAAGATGCATAAACAGAATTAAAAACTACTTTTTAAAGGATAAGAAAGACACAAGTTAACCTCAGGTCCATTTAGGTTGGGATTAGCCATAAAATCCATTATCTTAATCTTTAAAAATTTTCAGAGCTTTCCACATTTGAACAGAAGGATTCTAGCCTCTTTTAATAGAAATCCCATTTGTTGAACACACATTTTGTGTCAAACATGGTGCTGAGCCTCAGTACTCTGTAAGCTTTATTTTATCTACACTTCACCTCAGTGTTATGAATAGACATTTTAGCTCCATTTTATAAGTGAGAAAATTGAGTTTCCATGACCTCCCAAAGGCCACACAAAGAGTAAACACCAAAGTTAAGGTTGAGCCTCAAGGAGTCTTCCAGGACTTCAGCATAAAACTCACATGCCTACGTGTGATGAGCATAATTGTCACCACCTTGTGGCCTTGGTTACCTCTATAATTCCACTCTCAGGGCCTTTCACCTCTGCTTTTTTAGGACACAAAGCTGTTTTAGGCATCAGTTTGTTCATGTAACACCTTGGCCTGTGCAAAGGATGAACATCAACTCACTTTCAGCCATGTCTCATGCCAGCTATTTTTAAAGATTCTCTCACCTTATGTCTCCTTGGTGAAAATGACCACCTCCTATTTGGTGTTTCATATTTTGAATATTTCTATCATCATCTAAAAGGTTTATTGAAATTTTTATCTTTCTATAAAAATTCTTGAAATTGGAGACTACGCCTTACTCACAATTGTATTTCTGACAAAATAATGGGCATAATCAGTGCTTTTTTGAATGAATGGAAAGGAATGGAGGGCTGCATAGATGGATGAATAATGGTTGTATAAATAAATAGTGAGTGAAAACACAAGTGAAAATATACTCCTAAATGCCCTCTAGATGAACTGCCACAGTTCTCTCAATACCATGGTACACACGTACACACTACAGCTATTCACTGCTCAGAAGTTAGAAGTTTCTGCATATTATTTTCATATGTCTTGTTCTTTCTTTATTGGGAGGTCAGGATGAGATGCAGGTATGAAGAAATAGGTGATGGTTTGGGTTTTAATCACATTGATTCTGAGACGTTAAGAAAACATTCATGTGGAGATGTCAAGACGGTAAATAAAAATATGGGACAAGTGTTCAGAAGAGAAAGGTCAATGGTTAAAGCCAGAAAAGAGAATGAGACTGCTGAGGAAAAATCTGGCAACAGAGGAGGAGTAAGACTAGAGGCACTTGAGACACATGGGAGAAAATAAGAAAAAAGTGTCAACAAAAGAGCAGGGGGAGCCTTTGTCCTAGAAGCCAGAGATGGGATACTACTCAAGAAGATAGGAATGGTTAACCCAATGCCAAAAAAACAGCAGAGAGCATAAGGGCATTGGATGTAAGTGATTGTAAGAAAGTTAAGTTTTTGGTGGCAATAAATGGGTGATGAAAAAGTAAGGGAAGCCAATATAGACCCCTTTTTGAAAGAGAAATGGAGAGATAGGATATTTAAATGGACCAGAAGAAAGACAAACCTGAGATGAGGAAGATTAGAAGGAGATTGAACATTTGACGTTGCTGGGCATATTAATGGAGCAGAGTCCTGTAGACTGTGGAAGAGGGTCAATGACACAAACAAGAAGAAAGAGAGGATATGTTCTTTTATTTGCAAGAGAACAAGAAGGAAAAATAGAAATAAAGACATGGAGAACCAACCACCTATGGATGAACAGCCACATTATTCCTAAAATATTTTCAATTTACTAATTAATGGTAGAGTTGAGATACAGTCTTTGGAAATGGGAAGCTTCCTTGCACAATTCTGAATTCAGGTCAATTCACGTGGAAAAGAAAGAGTTACAAACCTGTTAAAATTATTGTTCAAAAATGTAAAACCAGCATTTTTGTTCATCAATTCAGATTTAAAACTTAATTTCATGGTACAATGAACTCATACACAGTTATATCTATTAAGGTCACCCACTCGCTCAGCTTATCAGCTTACTTTGGGCATTGATGACTGTAAAAGCCTTTAGGAGAAATAATTGCTATCTCATACTTCATAGTACTCACAGTTTTAAAGTAAATTAAAACTTTTTGATGCTGAAATACCCAATAAAGTCCATCCCTCTAGTTATCCTTCCACTGATCCATAATCTATGGTTTTAACAAAACAAACAAAAAAATTCTGCAAGGTATTCTCAAAGGTTTGACCAAGGAGAAAAGAGGAAGGGAGTTTTTGATTGAGTCTTTCATTGTTTCAAGAAGAGGCATGTGTCTTTTGTTTGAATTACTTGTTTAGTTTCTCATTTTTAAAATATCATCTATTTCTCTTTTGCTACTGAAAGTACTAAGGCCAAAATCAAATCAGCTTTTATTGTGCTTCTTATTGTAATAATTTATTAAAATTTTTGTCTTTCACACAAAGTGACTCTAGCATTTTTCTTAAAGCCAATGTGGTAATTAGTCAGTCTGGATTTAAATTGGACTGAAAATATATTCATATCCAAGGTCAAATGAACACATAAGCATATACACATAATTGTACAGTATTACCTTTCTCCCTCCATATATACATATATCCACATATATGAAATATATGTATGTATATATACACACATGATAGATATGTGCATATATATTCACATGCATATTTATATGTGAAAAGTCATGAAAAATACTGCTTGCTCTTCCCCTACCTTACCCAGAGACTATGTCTCCATACCAGTTGTCATAAATTCAGAACTTTCATAGACTTAAACTGAGTTAGTAACAGATCTAAAGATAGGGGATGGGCGACAAAATTCAACCTTTGAAAGTTATAAAAGCATAATTAGTGTAGAATACTGCAGACCTACGGAACTGACTGCCCACACTGTCCAGACTGTTATACTGTCTGAATTCTGGATAAATTGCTGGCTCTCCTCTTCTTTTACTGCTTTCACTGTAGTGGGAATATACTTTTTGTTGTTTTTTTAGTGTTTCTTTTTCATTGTTTTCTTAGAGATTTTAATAGCTGTTATAATTCCTCCCTTGAATGATTGTAAATTTCACTGGTTAAGCCATCTGGTCCTAGAATTGTTTTATTTTTTTTTCTTAAATTCATTAGGGTGATATTGGTTAATAAAATTATATAAATTTCAAGTGTACAATTCTATCATACATCATCTGCATATTGTACTCTGTGTGCACAACCCAAAGTCAAGTCTTATTCCATCACCATATATTCCCCCTTTAGCCTCTTCTAATACCCACTCCCCCTCCCCTTCAGGTAATCAACATGCTGTTGCCTATATGTAGTTGTTTTTTCTTTAATCCTTTCACTTTTTTCACCCAGCCCTAACCCCATTCATCTCTGACAGTTGGCAGCATGTTCCTCTATAAGTGCTTCTATTTTGTTTGTTTATTTTGTTAATTAGGTTCCGCATATAAGTGAAATCATATGGTATTTATCTTTCTGTGAACAGCTTATTTCTCTTAGCATAATATTCTCCAGGTCCATCCATGCTGTTGCAAAATATAAGATTTCCTTCTTTTTTTACAGCTAAGTAGTATTCCACTGTATAAAGTGTACCACAGCTTTTTAACCCATGTATCTACTGATGGGCACTTGGGCTGCTTCTAAGTCTTGGCTATTATAAATAACAGTGAAATAAACATAGGAGTGCATATATTCTTTTGAATTAGTATTTTGACTTTTTTTTTTCAGATATATTCCCAGAAGTGGGATCACTGGGTCAAAAGGCAGTTCCATTTTTAATTTTTTTAGGTAACTCCATACTGTTTTCCACAGTGGCTGCACCAATCTGCATTCTAACCAACAGTGCATTAGGGTTCTCTTTTCTTCACATCCTTACTAACACTTGTTGTTTGTTGATTTATTGATGATAGCCGTTCTGACAGGTATAAGGTGATATCTCATTGAGGTTTTAATTTGCATGCTTCTGATAATTAGTGACATTGAGTATCTTTTCATATGTCTATTGGCCATCTGTATGTCTTCTTCAGAGAAGTGTCTATTCAGAACATTTGCCCTTTTTTAAATTGAATTGTTTGGGTTTTCTTGGTGTTGAGTTTTATAAGTTCTTTATAAATTTTAAATATCAACCCCTCATCAGAAGTATCAGTGAATATGTTCTCCCATTTAGTTGGTTGTCTTTTCATTTTGATGATGGTTTCCTTTGCTTTGTAAATAGTTTTTAGTTTGATATAATCTCATTTGTTTTTTTCTTTTTTTATTGTTCAAATACAGTTGTCTCCATTCCCCCCACTCTCCTGCACCCCAGCCATCCCCACCTCCCACCCTCAATCCTACCCTCCTTTGGCTTTGTCCATGTGTCCTTAATATATGTTCCTTGACAACCCTTCCTCCTTTTCCCCCAATTATTTTCTCCCACCTCCCCTCTGGCTACTGTCAGTTTGTTCTTAATTTCATGTCTCTGGTTATATTTTGCTTTTATTTTTTATTTTGTTTCCTTTGCCCCAGGAGATATATTTTAAAAATATTACAAAGGGAAATATCAAAGATTTTATAGCTTGTATTTTATTCTAGGATATTTATGAGTCTTACGGTAAAGTTTTATATCCATTTTCATTTTCTTCTTGTGTGTGGTGTAAGAAGGTGAATTATTCCTATTTTTGCATGTATCTGCCCAATTTTATAAATACTGTTGATTAAATACACTATGTTTATCCCATTCTATATTCTTCCCTTGTTTGTCAAATATAAATTTGACCACATAGGTATAGGTTTATCTCTAGGCTCTCTATTCTGTTCCATTAATCACCATGTCTGTTTTTATGCCAGTACATGTTGTTTTGATTTCTTCAGCTTTGTAATATAATTTTATGTCAGGTAAAGTGTGATTCCTTCAACTTTGATTTTTTTCTCTCAAGATTGCTGGGGCTATATGCAGTCTTTTGTGGTTCTATATACATTTTTGTAATATTTGGTTTAGTTCTATAAAATACACCATTGGTATTTTGATTGAGATTGTGTTGAACCTATAAATAGCTTTCAGTGGTATGGACATTTTAATGATGTAAATTATTCCTATCTGTGAAGATGGTATGTGCTTCCACTTATTTGTATCATCTTCAATTTCTTTCTTCATTTTTTATTGTTCAATTGAAGTTGACCCCATTTCCCTCTATTGCTCTCCCCCACGCTACCTACCCCTGCCTCCTACATCCAGTCCTCTGAGCCCCTCAGCCACCACCATTGTCTTTCTCCATGGGTCCCGTACATATGTTCTTTGGTCTTTTACATCTTTGGTTAAATTTATTCCTAGGTAATTTTGATGCAATTATAAATGAGATTATTTTCTTAGTTTCCATTTCTGATAGTTCACAATTGGTTTATAAAAATGAAACTGATTTCAAAATACTTGTTTTGTATCCTACTACTTTACTGAATTCAAAGTTCCTTGTAGTTTTTGGTGGAATCTTTAATGTTCTCTATATACAGTAACTTGTCATCTGCAAATAATGACACTTTTACTTCTTTCTCCCTTTCCAATATGGATGCCTTTTATTTCTTCCTCTTGTTTGAATGCTGTGGCTAGGACTTCCAGAAATATGTTGAATAACAGCACTACATGCTGATACCCCTGTCATTTTTCTTATCTTAAGTGAAACCCTTGTAAGTTTTTGCCCTTTCAGTTTGGGTTTGTCATATATGGGCTTTATTATGTTGAGGTATGTTCCCTCCATTCCCACTTTGCTAAGAGTTTTTATTATAAGTAAGTGCTGAATTTTTATTAAAAGCATTTTTTACCACATCTATTGATAACATCATGTGATTTTTATTCTTTATTTTGTTTATGTGGTGTGTCATGTGCTTTCATTGGTGAATATTATACCAACCTTGCATCCACAGAATAAATCCCAATTGCTCATGTTGTATGATTTTTTTAATGTATTACTGGATCCAGTTTGCTAATATTTTGTTGAGGATATTTAGCATCTATGTTCATCAGAAACATTGACTTATAATTTTATTTCATTGTAGTTTCTTTATCCATTTTTATAATAGGGTAAATGAGCTTGGGGGTCTTCTTTTGAAATTTTTAGAATAGTTTGAAAAGAATAGGTGTTAATTCTTCTTTGAGTGTTTGCTAAAATTCACCTGTGAAGCCACCTAGTCCAGGACTTTCAGTTTTGGGAAATTTTTTTGATTACTGCTTCAATTTCATCAGTTGTTTCAGTCTGTTCAGATGTTCTGATTCTTGTTGATTTATTTTTTGAAGATTGTATGTTTCTAGGAATTCATCTATTTCATCTAGATTGTTCAATTTTTGGCATATAGTTGCTTGTAATATTTTCTTACAATCCTTTATATTTGTTTGGTGTCAGTTGTTAATTCCACTACTTCATTTCTTATTTTATTTATGAGTCATTGATCTTCTTGATAGTATGGTCTAAGGTTTATTAATCTTGTTTATCTTCTAAAGAACTGGTTCTTGGTTTCCTTGTTCTTTTGTGTTGTTTTATTTTTAGACTACTTTATTTCTGCTCTAATCTTTATTATTCCCTTTCTTATTCTCATTTTGGGCTTAATTTTTTATTTTTTATTTTAGTTCTTTGAAGTGTAAAGTTAGATTGTTTGTTTGATATTTTTTTTTATTTATTTTTAGGTAGGCTTTTAATACTATGAGTATCCCTTTTAGGACTGCTTTTTCTGCATCCTACAGATTTTGGGTTGTGTTCCCATTTTTGTTTCAAATATCTCTTAATTTCTTCCTTGATCTCATTGTTAACCTATTCATTGTTTATTAGAGTGTTATTTAATCCCTCTCCCACATGTTTGTGTGTGCGTGTTTTTATTTCCATTTTGATTTATTTCTAGTTTCATATCATTATGGTCAGAGAAGATGCTTAATATAATTTCAAGCTTCCTAAATTTATTGAGACTTGCTTTTTATTTTATCATGTGGTCTGTCTTAGAAATTGATGTGCACTTGAGAAGAATGCGTACTCTGCCACTTTTGGGGTAAAGTGCTCTGAAGGTGTTGATTATACTCATCTGGTCTAGTGTGTTTCTTAAGGCCACTGTTGCCTTGTTGCTTTTCTGTCTGAGAGATCTGCCCATTGATATCAACGGGGTGTTAAAATCCCCCTCTATGACTGTATTACTGTTTAATTCTTCCTTTTTCCTCACCAACATTTTCTTAATATATTTAAGTGCTCCTATGTTGAGTGTGTAAGTGTTTATTAGGGTTATATTCTCTTGTTTGATGATTCCTTTATTATTATGTAGTATTCTTTTTTCTTTTACTTTAGCTCATGTTTTAAAGTTCATTTTGTTTGATATAATATTGCTACCCCAGCTTTTCATTAACTTTCATTGCATAACTTTTTCCATCTCTTTACTTTCAGTCCATTTTTTTTTATTGAGGTAGGTATCTTACATTACATAAAATAAGATCTATCTATCTATCTATCTATCTATCTATCATCATCATCATCTATTTGGCCACCCCAAATCTTTGGATTGGAGCATTTAAGTTATTTACGTTTAAAGTGATTATTGATACATACCTTAGTATTGTAATTTTATTCTTTATTACTTTGTTCCTCTGGTTTTTTTTTCTTATTTATTTTCTTAAAGAAGATCCTTTAACTTTTCTTATTATACTGTTTTGGTGGTAATAAACTCCTTTAGCTTTTTCTTATTGGGAAGCTATCTATTTCTCCTTAACTTTTAGATAATAGTCTTGCTGGGTAAAGGAGTTTAATTGTAGGTCCTTGCTTTTCATCACTCTATTTCATGCCAATATATCTGTCCTGAAATGTTTCTGTTGAGAAATCAGCTGACAATCATATGGAATCTCCTTTGTAGGTAACTGTGTTTTTCTTGCTGCTTTTAAGATTCTCTCTTTGTCTTTAACCTTTGGCATTTTAATTATGATGTGCCTTGTTGAGGGCCTCTTTGGGTCCATCATTTTTTAGACTCTCTATACTCCCTGGGCTTCTCTGTCCTTTTCCTTCACTAGGTTAGGGAAAGTTTCAGTTCTGATTTTTCTCAAATAGGTTCTCAATGTTTTGCTCTCTCTGTTCCCCTTCTAGTACCCCTATGATTTAGATGATGTTGTGTTCCCGGTTGTCCCAAATGTCCCTTAAACTATCCTCATTTTTTTAAAGTTTTCTTTCTTTTTGTTGCTCTTACTGGATATTTTTGCTACTTTGTATTCCAAATCACTGATTCATCCCCCTGCTTCATCTAAAGCTTATTCTTTCTAGTATATTCTTCATTTCAGCTATTGTATTTTTCATTTCTGACTGGTTATTTTTTATTGTTTCTATGTTTTTTTTCATGTTTTTGAAGTTCTCACAAAGTTTTTCTAGTATCCTTCTAAACACTTTGGACTTTATGTCTGATAAATTGCTTTCCTCCATTTTATTTAGATTTTTTTTCTGTAGCTATCTTCTATTCTTACACTTGGGGCAAGGTTTTTGTCTCTTCATTTTTGCTACCTCTTTGTGTTTGTTTCTGTGTATTAAATATATGTATGTGTGTGTGTATATATAGACTCACAGCAATATATATATACATATACACATATATACGCGTGTGTGTGTATGTGTGTGTATTTAGGGCTTCCAGAATTGGTAGGGTGGCCTTATGTAGTAGTGACCTGTGGGGCCTTGTGGTGAAGTTTCCTTGACCACCTGAAATTGTGTGGGTTACGTAAGCCTTCCTGCTGTATTTGAGTCTTGATTGTTATTGGAACATTCATTTGTGGGGTAGACCCTTAGGCTAGCTACCTGTAAGGATTAACCCCATGAAAGAGTGTAAGGTGCAGTTGCTGATCACATATAGCAGAATTTGACTCAGCAGGAAGCTGCCTGATGATAAATTTATTTGGATATGCCACTTTTTTAAAAATATTTTATTTATTTATTTTTAGAAAGAGGGGAATGGAGGGGGAGGCATTGATCGGCTGCCTCTTGTATATGCCCCGAATGGGGACTGAACCCATAACCCAGGCATGTGCTCTGTTAGGGGACTGAACCAGAGACCTCTCACATTGTGGGATGACACCCAACAAACTAAGCCATACCAGTCAGGGCTGGATATGCCCTTTTTAAAGCTAATTGGATCCTGCTCTGTTGTTGAGTGAATCTGGCTAATGTGTGTGCTCTTTCTGGGGTCTACTGGGAGGGACTTTAGTGCAAACAAAATGTCCAACACTGCCATGACTAGCCCTGGGCAACCTTTCTATTTGTTGCTCTGATTGGATATTTTTTGCTACCTGTTGCAAAGGTAGCAGAAAATTTGGGAAAGGCCAAATTGCACACCAAGGATGACTTTCCTCAGCACCAACTCCTGGGGCAAATCAGCAAAAAAACCTAAGGCACCCAGAGATCCACCTTTGCCTGCCTCCACCTGTCAGCTGCCTGTTAGGCTCAGTCACTGAAAGAGCCTCTGGTGGTAGTGGAGTTGTGTGAGATAGGTTCTCAGTGAGTCACCAGGTAGGGGCAAGTGTTGTTTACCACACTGATACAGGTTCAAATTTGGTGCTGGTGTTGTGTGTGAGGCAACTCACTAAATGTCCCAGAATATACCAAGTTTAGTTTCCACCCACCAGATGCTCACAGACCTTTGTGGTGGGGCACAGACCTTTGTGTTTCAGGGACTCATCAGGGCAAGGGCAGCAGAGTTAACAGGCCCAAATAGATGACGATTTGGCCATGTGCCGAGAGGGCTCTGCACCACTCAGGTGTGTGAGTGGAAAATGGCCCCTGTTTTAGATCCATACAACTTAGTATGCCCCAGATCCTGCAGAGACACCCTGAAGAGAAAGTTCAACAGAGCAAGGTCCGTGGGAGTCAAGAAGGTGGAGTTAGTGGTTTTTCATGAGGAACAGGCCCTGGTCAGACTCATAGCAAGGATGGGGATGTGGAACCCGCTCCAGAGCCACACAACTTGGTCTGTTGAAGACTCTTCCCAGAACTCCTGGAGAGCCTGCACTCGGCAGGGTGAGGCCATAAGAAGTTTGTATAGTGAGGGCTAGAAGGCCAGTTGGTGGGTGGCTGATCTTCCATGAGGGGAGGCATCAGTCAGGCTCATGGAAATATGGGGGAAATGTCCTCTGTTCCAGGGCCACTCAACTCAGTCACTGAACCCCTCTGAGTTTGTCCAGTCCTCTATTTCTCAGCCCAGGCTGCTGACTCCCTGCAGTTCATGAGCTCCACAGGTTTTGTGGACAGGGAATCAGGAGGTGGGACTAGTGCTTCCCCCGAGGCTGATGCCAAATGGAGCGGACTGCTCCACTCAAGAAAGATGGTGTCTGTGGTGTAGGAGAGGGACTCAGCACAGGGACCCTGGTGGCTCTTTCTTCAGCTATCTCCCAGAGCCACAAACCCTAGTCTATTCTCACATGCTTCTAGTCTACTTCGTTCTTCCTCCACCAGAGCCCAAGGTGGGTGGCAGCAAAAAATCTTTTGTTTACTGGCCCTTTAAGAGGGCACCTGTGTCTCTAGCAGACTCCCATCTCTCCACTGTAGACAGTATCTCCACTGATTTTCACAGCTACATGTCATGTGGGCTCCTCTTCTGACACTGGTGCACTGGGATGGGGCACCTGGCATGGGGCTGAGACCCCAGCTGTCAGGGGGAAACTTTGCAGCTGAGATAACACTCTGGAATCTCAGACACCTCCTGTGGAGCAGGACCAGCCCTTTTTTTACATCTTTGCCCTTCCTGCCAGTCTTGATGTGGCTCCTTCTGTAAATCTTGGTTATAGGACATCTCTTCAGCTAGTCTTCAGTAGCTATTCCAGATTATTGTTCTATATTTTTGTTGTAATTCTAGTTTGGTTTTTGGAAGAGGTGAGTGTAGCTTCTATCTATTTAGTTGCCATCTTGGATCTCTTGCTTTTGATATTAATTTAAATATTATTAAATTGTGATAATATTTATTACAGATGAAACTTTGAACCTAATTTCCTCAGCCTGGAACAAATATGTTTTCTCACTGCAGCAAACATATAGTAATGAGTATTAAATGTCATGCATGTATTTCACCAGTTATTCCCCTCCGATTCTGGTAATGAGATGGAAATAACAAACAAGGCCTGTTTTCTGCCCTCAAATAGGAGATTACTGTGTACATGAACAATTGCACCAGAAATGAATGTTAATGGGAGCATGTGCATGGACATGCATGAGCACAGGTAATAAAGCACATAAGTGCACAGAGATCAGAGGAGATAAACTTTGAGCAGAATCTGGAAGAAGAGTAGGAAGGCACCTGGTTGACTAGCATCGAAAAGTCATCCCAGCTAGTGAGAACTGTATTTGCAAAGGGGCAGAAACAGGTCATGTTTGAGGAATTACAAGTGGTTTGTAATTATGCTGAGAGAACATAAAATAATAAGCTAGGGTGAAGGACAAAGGGCTGTTTTGTTATGTTTAAAATGTTTAATGTTTTTGGAAATATTAAAAATGAAAGATTAAAAATAATTTTCTTACCATCCAGAAATAAGGGATAAAATATTGAAGCTGACCTGGATGCAAAAAGTAAAAATAATTAAATGTCAGTGAAAAGAGTAGGTGCCTGGGGAAATGTTGGACTTCTGAACTTTTAATTTTTTTTCTTAAAGAAATATTCTTGCTCCAGTGGCTGTACATTGTGGTTTAATTCAGATTTCAATTTGGTAATTATAATGGAAGCTGCATTTGGAGGAATTTTCATCGTGGCTGAGAGAGAAGTAGTTTGAACTGGGGACCCACCATATCATGTCCCAAAAGGATCAAGATGTTTTCTTCCTTTGAGGTGCAGACAATAGGGAAAGCAGCTTTTATATTTGAGAAGGAAAATATGATTTCAAGAGCTTAAAAAATCAAGTAAATCTTTTAAATTATATTTTGATGAGGTAAGTGTAAATGAATGAGAAACATATGGATTCTATTTTCTGGAAGATCTATACAGATTTAAAATTAAGAAACAAGGATCTTGAGACAAAATGTGCTTTAGACTTAATCCAAACATAAATGTTTGATAAATCATTGGAATTTTCATGAATCTGCTTAGAAATTGTTATGCATTTTTCATAATGCATTCTGTGAATTTCAATCAGAACTCAGCCCTTTTATGAATACAGTGTCATTTGTGGAGAAATGGCCTAAACAGGCTTGGGGAAACTTAGTTTATATGTTGATACATAGTGACCACAGACTGGTCAATAAATACATCGGCTCCCAAGACAAGCTTTCAGGGATCATCTCAAAAGTCCCTTTCTATCCCCTACCACAACACCAAAACATACCCATTGTACTCATCAGATTTCACTAGACTATACTGCAGTAACAGGCAGTCCCAAAATCTCCGTGAGAAGAAACAAAGGGTGTTCTTCTCATTCTTGTCTCATTCCTATTGCTTGTGGGAGGGCTGAGGTTCCCCTCCACATGTCATCTTCATTTAGGGACAGGTAGAAAAAGCAGTCCCTATCTTGGGTACTCAATTCTTGAGGCATAAGGGAAAAACAATGACAAAACCTCACAGAGGTTTTTACACTTTTGCCTAGATGTGGTATAGATCACTTCCACTCATGGTTCATTGGTCAAAGCACTTCATACATCAAAGTTTGATCTCAGTGAGATAAAAAGACGCTGTCTACAGTGACTGGCATCAGGGAAGTGCTTCACAGCGAATGACAAGAGAGAGGAGCAACAAAGAACCCAAACAAATGACGCAATCTACAATATCCATTATTTCATAGTGCTATTAAAACTTGAAAATGTGTCTTCACTTTCTTATTATTTACCTCCCTCACATTTTCAAGCTGCAAAAGAGCAAACATTATATGTTAATCATGTTGTAGATATTGGTACTTAATAGGTACTCAATACATATTTGATAGACAAGTTTCTACTTTTTCTTCTGAAAATTGGGCATGCTGATATCTGTTCTTTATAGGAATATTAAGATATCAAATGAGATAACCTTCTTTCCTTATTCTTGGGGCACAAGATTAGCGAAATAATTCAAGACAAATAATGTGGAAGCTTTCCAGCCCTACGAGAAAAAGTTTGCACTCCAGAAGGTATGTCCTTGTGTGTAGTTCCCAGACTTCCTTCAAGTTTCCAGCCATCTCTTCCCCACACTCCCTACAATCTGCACCATCAGTAGTTCCCACTGTCAGCAGGGATTAGCCTGTTCCTGTATTTTGCCTCTAGGTGAATTTATTCCAGGATAGCTAGCTACATAGATACAGAGTGTCTCATCAAGGCTGTGGGCTTCCCCATTAACACTATAAAGGCTGTCTTTGGTGAAGTTTTAGATTCCCCTGCACCAGATAATAATTCATCTTTGCTACCTGAAAATACCTCTTCAGAAGACTGCTCCACATCAGATGGACAGAAGTGGCTCTAGACGCCAGTGAGAATATCAGATCCATTGCTGGAAACATGAGTGTTTTAAGAAGTGTTTTCAGGTAAGAAATCCAAGAGCAACCTATAATGTGTTCTCAAATTTCCCAGGGAAATAACCAATGTTTACAAATATACTGTAGATTAGCCTTGAAATTGAGGAGCTTATAGGATCTACAACATAATAATCATACTACTTTTTCCATATATAGAAAGTTTAAAACATTATTCATTTATTGATTACAGCTCAGTTAATTCAACACAAGTACAATGGAAGCTGCAATGTGTTTGTTACACTTTTGGAATATTATTTCAATTATACCTTTGTGTGTGTATGTGTTCTTGCCAGATACAAATCACTCATACTTGTTTCTCTAGTTCCTAAGTACTGACTCTAAAGTTTATCCTTTATTCATTAGGTTATTTGGGGGTCCTCATTGTATTGGAAACTCTTTGAGAACCTGGGAATTTACCAGTTTCAACTCACTGTTACTAATTCCAGTCACTTTTTAATGATCCCCAGGGAATCTGTGTTTCAGGAGCACAGACTGTTTTTTTTCTAAGAATGTCACTTAATGACCCATATTCTATCCCACATTATGGACAAAGATAGTGAAATCTATTTAGGAATGGTGGATGTGCCTGGCTTCTCCTCAAATTCTCCTTGAATTCACTAATACCCAGAACTTGGAGGAGAATGAATATTCTTAGGCCTTAACAGCAGAGACCATGACTCTTGGCTTTCTTGCTCCTTTTTCAGCAATATCAGAGATTGGTACCTGACTGCTGCCTGCCTGGACAGATTGCACTACAGGAGGAGAGCTATGGTGCAAAGCAGAGAGAATATGAATAAATATCTCCTCCCTCATGCTTTTCATGCTTCACTTGGAAAGGATGCCTTTTGAAATTACTCAGTATTGACCCTCATATCCCTTAAGTGCTTATTTCTTGTAGACCTTCTTTTTAGCTCTTTCCTCCTTCTTACCCATAATTTCCTGGTGGCTTTAGGATGCAATCTGCCTTTGTATTCCAATAATCCCATAAATTTAGTCCACATTTCTTTCCTATCCCACAGCTTCTGTACCAATGATGGACACCTTCATATGAATGTCCTACATTTATTTCAAAAATATATGTATAATCTCCACGATGTAGAGTTTATTTTTCTCTTCATACCTGCTTTTCTTCTTATGTATCCCTTTTTAGGAAATTTACTCCTACAGATTTATTTACTCTGGACTAGATTTCTTATAGCAACTACTTTGTTTCATGGCAATTCTAACTTGTCTTGCCTACCTTTTCTGCTAGAATGTAAGTTCTACGAAAGAAAGATTTTATTATTCACTTCCATGAACCTCAATAATAGAGCCTAGAAAATAATAGGCAGCACATTTTCATATAAAGTATTATCATAACTCATGGTGTAATTAAGCATGGCTGCATCAGTGTCAGCAGATGGGAGAAGTCTCAGAAGTGTCTGGACATGGGCCTAGAGTATACTGTTCACTTGAGACAGCAGGGATCAAAAGAACATTCAGTCCAGCAGCCAGGACACAAATCTGCAAAGCTTGGTACCAACTGGCCTCATTTTAAGAAAAAATAGTTATCCAGGCCCACATGTAACAACAGGAATACATGCCGGCAAGTAGCAGGAGACAGGCAGGGCCCCTGGGAGCCATAGAAAGGACCGATTAAAATCAAGGCCAACGAACTGAGTTATTTCCTAAGTTGAGAGTTAAGCACACAGTTCTTGATTCAGATATCCTTAGGGAGGTTTAATGGGGACACTCTTCCTATAAGGTAGATGCCCAAAGTACTCAGATGTGAGGCCTAAGGCTTGGCAATTGTGGCTGAGGACCAGAATATGGGGCTAGGTCTACTTACAACCCTACTCTGCTGATCAGGCTTAGCTTAAAACTTGAGAAGGGCCCTCACTATATAGCTCAGTGTGTTGGGCATTGTCCTGAAAACCAAAAGGGTGCCGGTTCAATTCCCTGTCAGGGCACCTTCCTGGGTTGTTGGCCAGGTTGCAGGCCAGGTCCCCGATTGGGGGCACACAAGAGGCAACAAATTGATGTTTTGTACATCCATGTTTCTCTTCCTCTCTTTTCCCTTCCCTTCTTGTCTCTCTAAAAATAAATAAATAATTTTTTTTAAAATTGAGAAGGGACTGAGAATTGTGTATGAGTTAATAACTCTAGCTATCAGGAAAAATATTTGCTGAAAATTAGACAAGACTAAGAAGCTCTAAAAGTCTGTTTTGGTTCCATTTAAAATTAAAGCATTAGTTTAAACTCAGCTAAGTGTTGAAATTGATGTCCTAGAAACTGAATGGAGGGTATATGGAAATACTGTATTATCTTCGAAACTCTTTTGTGAATCTAAAATTATTTCAGAATGTAGTATTTATTGAAAAATATTCATTAAAAATAATTGATCCCCTATTTCTAACTAAATTGGGTTTATAATATTGAATTAAAATTAAACATTTGGAGTCTTCCATTGAAAAGAAATCTGTAAGTATATGTTATTCTTTAGCAATATCAGATGCTCCTAGGCTGGCTAGGTTTGCTGCAATAGGTAGACATTTACTCCTGAAGCAACTTTCGTGGCTACAGAGGCTGTTCTGAGTTCCTTTCCATTAAGCAAATTCTGGAAATGTGAGTGTTTCTTATTATGTTTCACAGTGTGATCCTCCTACTGGGTTGGGAGATGAGAGATGGGAATGAGCTTTGAAGAGGAGGAAAGCACCCAGGGAGGGGGGTGCTAAGGTGCTGCAGTGCTATGGAACTGAAGTCAACTCTTCCTTTGTTTTCTCTTTTACTTTCAAACTCATCAGCTCCCACCCGTCCTTAGATGACCTAGAGATCCCTGTTTCCTGGAGTTGCCAGTTAACAAGTAAGGTTGCCAACAAAAGCCAGTTGCTCTCTTCTGATGCTGGAACTTACAACCTGTCATCTTTTGTTGTCTGCGGAACAGAAAACACAGCCAAGCTGGCAGGGAGAGTCTGTTGTATGAGTTTAGATCTCATTGGAATGATGCAATTTATTCACACATGTCAAAAATGAACAAAAAAATCCTCAGCACTGCTACCCTTTCACAGTCTCCAAGTGGTCAGAAAGAATTATGATGGGTGTGGGATGGAAGGTAATTTTTCCCTAGATCTAAACAGTATAAAGAATAGACACAATGGTCATAATGTAGGTGTATTTACTAACCTATATATATATAACAGGTTCTTTAATCTGGCACCCTGACCTACTGGAGAGCCAAGAAGGAGTGGGAGAACTAATTAATTGAGAATTATTCAAACAAATTGAAAGAGAGTGCAAAGGGTTCAACAACAAGAAAGGAAGAGCATAAAAGAGGAGACCCAGCAAAACTAAGTACTAATTAAAAATCCCTCTTGAGAATTATTTTATCAGTGCAGAAATAAATGGACAAATAATCAGTGAAATCAGCAAGAAAATCTAAATTATTTCTAGCCAGGTTGGCCTGCAGTTGGAAGGGGCACTATGTAGTTACTAGGAATTTCAGTGTGCATTTGTTTAGGCAACTCCCAAGTTACTTCTTATCACCCTCGTTCTGTGGGATTACCTTTGATTGGGCAATGACCAGAATTTCACAGCTTGTTGCTGCACTGGTAAAATCGGCTAAAGATAGGTTTTGGAGACATGCCAGGGCCAAATGATATATCACCATTTAGGGCAGTTGCTGACTTGAGAGAATGGTCTTATTTACAGAGAGCAGTCATTCAACAGGCCTAGGTTTTCAAGTCTTCAATGAGGGATATATGGCAAGAAAATTCTTTCATGAGAGGTTACAAGGTATTAGGACAGAACTGAGGCCTTGAAGAAAATACCTCATTCCCAGAGCAAGTATGGAATGGTAGTAGTAGGAAGTGCCCACCTCAAGAAGTATGACCTGGGCTTAAGTCCAAACATTCCTGTGTGTCTACCCTATGATCCTGGATAAACCTCCTGAGCCAGGTTTGTCAGATGTACAAGAGAATCTGTGCTGGTTGTCTTGCAGGACTATTATGAGGATCAATTACAATGACATAAAAATATTTATGCAGATAAAAATTGCAATTGTAATTGTAGACCAGGTAAGTTACCTCTAACCTTGCCTTTCCTACTTGTCTCATCATTTGTGAGGCTAAGTGCATGCTTTATTTTATTTTTGTTACATATATGCAAAGATTTTATTTCCCCCTTTTAATTTGCCTACATTGCAGATAGGCAGTATTTTTGATGACTAGTTAGGCTGTTAGGATATTGTATTTACAGTGAAATCCCTATTGATATTTTTTCATTGATCTCTTTTCCCACATCCATCACAATTGCTTTAAAGTACCCACAAATTGACCAAAATTCCCTGCTCAACAATTCTCCTTACCCATAATTTATTTCTTTCAGTATCTTGAAACAATCATTGAGGGGTTATCTATATGCCTACATATCTTTGTGTGTTCACATATAAGCACAAGCAGCACCTGTCTCCACGGAATACCAAATCTTTGGGAAATATTGCACAATTAATTCTCTTGGCTTCACTTCAAATAAGGAATAGATGTTTCTTCCATTTTATGGATGAAAAATGGAGGCCCAGTCCCTCATGGAGTAAATAGTCTAACTGATTAGAACCTACTTCTCTGGAAAACCAGGCCCCTTATATCTTACACCATCATCTTGGTCTGTTATCCCTGTAAGAAAAAAATTAACCACGACTCTTTTTAATCTTTATTCCACTCTCCATAGAAAGCTGCAACCTCTGGGGTGGGAGGAATGAAAAGGGACAAGAGAAGGGCCGTAGACCACGACAAGTCTGCCCGGAGTGTCTCTGCTCACACAGTCCTGGGAGGTCTGTGACTGCTAAACCGACGCTGTTCCTGCACTGACTGTCACTCCACCCGTTACTGCAGAAGGCATCAGGTACTTGGCTCTTCTATCATATACCTTTAAGGCACAGCATACAAATCTTCAGGTTCTGCAAAAAGAATAGATGTCAAGAGCTCAAGGGAAGAGAAGTATGCCTGCAACCTTTTTTCAGACCGAGTCAGAGGTAGATGATTGGATGTCATTGTAAGAGAATGCCTAAGCCTGGAGACATAATTAACAGAACTTTGGTCACCTGCTGTCAGGAGCCAGCATTGGGGGTAATTAGTAAACTGGGTACCTAAGGATAATAAGGTCTAACAATGAAAAGAAGCACAAAAAGAACATCTAAAGAAACAGAATAAAAATCCAGAGAAGACCTTGTGAAGTCAGAATAGCAATCTAAAAAAAAATTTTAAAAATCAATTGACTCCTTTATGAGTGGCTGATGCAACAACAACTCTGACCTGGTGAAATATCACTGGAGTGATGTGCCCGGGGTCAGAGGCTGACCTAACCATCTCCCAAGTCAGCATCATGGTACCGCAGGATTTATCCTTAGCACTCCACAAATAAAGAAAAGTGTAGCAATCGATATGGGACATGACGAAAGCCCAGAAGAGCCAAACGAAGTTGGCAGGTCACAGTGGGGAGAGGCAAGAGAAACAAAAAAGCCCCAGAGATATCAGCCTCAGGTTTCTCAAACAACACAAAGGATGCTGGATTTCAATGCACACTGCTTCGCTCTGTTCAAAGTATAAAAGGGAACAAGGTGGTCAGTGTTAAAGGCAAGAGAAAAAAATGGCTGATGACAGCTTTGGAGCTGAATTTAAAAAACACCAGTTTAAAGGTATGTGTATTGAGCTAAGCAGCTGAATGGGGGTGCTCTCCCAAAGAAGAAATGATCAGACATGATTTAGGCCCCAGGCAGCACATCAACCACTCCCGTGTGTTGGGAATCTCAGGAATGCCCCAAATCACCTGCTGCCCCCAACATTTCCCTTAGTTGAAGATTCAGCCCTTTAGCTTATTGCTTTGATTTCCACTAACATGGAAACTGTCCTAGGAAGACATCACCTCAGTGTGAACTTCAGTACTTTTACCCAGAGCATCTTTGATACTAAAGTCACAAGGATAGATTTACGTCCCATTTTTCATCTTTAACCTTTTAGAGACACTGGCCAGTTCCCTGAAATTGCTGACCTGATCTTCACAGTAGATAATAAGAATGATGATCCCTGGAGTTCTGCAAAAATAATGGCCCTGATCCCACAGGTCCCAAGCTAGTTTCACCTTGAGTGCTCTTCATCTCAGCTTCAAGCCCTTTTTGCTCCTTGTGCTTTGCATTTGCTGTGCTGGCTACCTGGTTGATTCCTAACTTCCAACCAGCCTAGGATTGTATGCAGACTCTTTGAAGTCCTATTTCTAGATCTCTAGGTTTTTCTTAATTTCCAGCTCCTAGGACCCCCTGGGTCTTTCCTACTCCTACCTTGTCTTTACTTGATGTCTCTTGTCTTATGTTTTTCAGTCTTGCCTTGTAGTAGCTTTTTGGGATCATGTTCATGGTCATGGTGTGAAGCTGAATACCCAAGGAAGATGGCAAGGGGCATCAGGTAAGAAGGAAATGAAAAAGGAGAGAGGGAAAACACTGAAGCATAATCTACTCTCAACAGGAAACATTCATTTAGTAGTTACCAAAAAGATCATTTTTTTAGGATCATTCCCGAAGTACTGCACACACAGATCCTTGCTTTCTAGAATTTCAAAACCACAGCAACTGCAGCTATTTTGAAAAAGTCCTCCCAAATAAGAAATGTATATTCTGAGAGGAGATAGGGATTCCTATCTTCCCAAGAGTTTGCTTTCTCAGTAATTGATATTCTCTACTTTAAGTGTCCCTGGGTTCTAGTCCTAGTTTTGTTATCAACAAAAGTACACTGGCTTATCCGACTTAAATGTGTTTCCTGACATCTACATCAAAGAAAAAAAAAATATATATATATATATTGTATTTTTTTAGGTTCAGTTACTGATAGTTGTGAGGTTGTTGTCATTTTACTGTTCATAGTTTTGATCTTCTTTTTCTTTGATAAGTCCCTTTAATATTTGATATAATAAGGACTTGGTGTTGATGAATGCCTTTAACTTAACCTTTTCTGGGAAGACTTTATCTCTCCTTCCATTCTAAATGATAGCTTTGCTGAATAGAGTAATCTTGGATGTAAGTCCTTGCCTTTTATAGCTTTGAATACTTCTTCCCATCTCCTTCTTGCCTATAAGGTTTCTTTTGAGAAATCAGCTGAGAGTCTTATGGGAACTCCTTTGTAGGTAACTGTTTCCTTTTCTCTTGATACTTTTAAGATTCTCTCCTTATCTTTAATCTTGGGTAATATAATGATGATGTGCCTTGGTGTGAGCTTCCTTGGGTCCAACTTCTTTGGGACTCTCTGAGCTCCTAGACTTCCCGGAAGGCTATTTCTTTTGCCAGACTGGGGGAGTTCTTCTCCATTATTTTTTTCAAATAAATTTTAAATTTCTTGCTCCTCTTCTTCTCCTTCTGGCTCCCCTATGATTGGGATGTTGGAATGTTTAAAGTTGTCCCAGAGACTCCTAAGTCTTTTCTCATTTTTTGAATTCTTATTTCTTCATTCTTTTCTGGTTGAGTGTTTACTTCTTCCTTCTGTCCAAATCATTGATTTGAATTCTGGTCTCCCTCCCTTTACTGTTGGTGCCCTCTCTATATATTTTTTATTTCATTTTGCATGGCCTTCACTCCTTCCTCTATTTTGCAACCAGACTTAACCATTTCTGTGAGCATCGTGATTACCAGTGTTTTGAACTCTGCATCTGATAGGTTGGCTCTTTGTTGCTTAGTTATTTTTCTGGAGTTTTGATTTGTTCTTTCATTTGGGCCATATTTCTTTGTCTCAGTGTACCTGTTATGTTTTAAAGGGTGGAGCCTTAGGTGTTCACCAGGGGAGGGCAACCCACTTCACTGTGTTCTGGCACTGCATGTGGGGGAGGGGTTGGAGAGGGAACAGTGCTGCTTGCTCAGGTCTTGGTGGGTTTTCAGTCACTTCCTCTTCTCACAAGCAAATTGGGTTTTTCTGCTGCTGATTCCTGGGTCAGTGGGTTTGTGTACCTTCTAGAACCCTGTGGGTCTCTCCAATGAACTCTCCTGTGAAGTTGGTAGTGTCTCCCACCACTGCAACCCCCATAGGTTTTTTGCAACCAGAGGTTTTGAGGCTTTCTTTTCCTCTGGGAACCCTTCTGGGTTCCCCATGAACCCTGGGTCATGCAGTCTGTCTCACTCCCTAGTTGTTCCTCCTGTTTTATCCACATGCAAATGTGGGACTGCCCGGTCTGCCAGCCTCTGCCTTGCTCACTCTGGTCCTCCAGCCACTACCTTACCATAACTCCTCTCTGCCCAGCTGCCCATCTCTGCCCCTCCTACCAGTCTGAATGAATGTTTCTTCTTTAACACCTTGGTTGTCGGATTTCCACACAGTTCCATTTTCTGGCAGTTCTGTTTGTTTTTTTTTTGTTTTTGTTTTTAAATTTGTTATTGTCCTTCTTTTGGTTGCACAAGGAGGCAAAATGTATCTACCTATGCCTCCTTCTTGCCCGGAAGTCTCAATGCTTTAAAGAATGCATACTTCTAATGCTACTTAAACTGTTCCAAAGAATGACAAAAGAATGAAAACTTACAAATTAAATTATGAAGTTAAATATTTACCTCCAAAATGTTTTCAAGCAAATGTAAACAAATTTAAAAATTAAAAAATTACAAAGTAATCTTGCTCATGAATGTTGTTTAAATATTCTAAATAACATATCTGTAAGTAGAAACTGGAAAAAATATTGAAGCCATGCATAATAAATTACTTGGGTTTATTGAAGAACTATAAAATGTGTTCAATATTATAAAATTCCTTGATATATGTCATCATACCAATATGTTGAAGGAGAATAATATATATATTCTCCTTCATATATCACATCATATGATATATAATCATATTCATTGATCTAAAAAGGACAAAATACAACCATCAGAGCCAGACCTGTGGATGCCTTCTCCCTGCACCATGAGTGAGCACAGGGTGGGGAGGTCCGGGGGTGAGTGTGCACACAGAACTGAAGTCACACTGCAGATGCAGGCAGAGCACATGGAGAAACCTCCTCTGTGGCCTAAATACGTGGATGTTGAAGCTTAAGGGTGGAAGTGGGGCACTGATAAAAACCCACCCACAAGCCCCAGGAGGTAACAGAAGCTCTGAACTGCAGGAATTTGAAGCTTGGTACACACTGAGGATTTAATAGTAGAAACAAAATCCAAACCCTGTTCAATTACTGACAACACTGAAATAAAACACACTTCCACCTGTAACCAAGCCGGTAGTGGATTGTGCAGCAAAACCTCTGGAGACAGAGTTCAGTGGGAAAGAAAATGAGTCTTTTATTTAAAGTGTATACAGTTTGAAATAACAGTGGGTTTCTGACCCAAAGCCTATTTCCTCTAAGACACCCAAAGAAAACCACTCTTCCACCCTCTGGCAGCTCAATTCCAGGGGCTGTCAGGCACCATCCTTTTAGGAAACACAGGTGACTTAGCTGGTTTCCAATTGCTGTCTGGCTTCAGACACCCCTCAGAGTCTGTGCTTTCAGGCGTTGACTCAGTGAGCGCGGTCCTCCTCCTCTAGCCCTCCCTCTAGGGCATCAGTGTGCCTGGCAAGGTAACACCCACAGTACACCTCCGGTCACCAGCGGCACTGCAGGGGGAGGCCCGGGGCTAGTCACCTGGCCATGTGGCTTCCAGGACGGGAACCCACGGGTTTGCTCAGGCCCATTCCGCACATTGGTGCGGAGGGTCTGAAGCCCTGTTAGGGAAGGAACAGGTGGAGCGGCAGCCACAGCTTGAACTGCTACTGATGACCTGGCAGGAACGTGCAGGGAGTGGTCAGGCAGAGGCTGGAAGAAAGCTTCTGGTGGCTTCCCCCAAGGAGATGGGGTGGGGCTTGTCACCCTGCCCTGGGGCCCCTGGCCTGCCTGGCCAAGCCTCCTCCCCGGCACACTTACCTGCCTAGCCCCCGCTGCTCTCCAGGCAGGCACCACAGAACTTGGGGAGGGGCACTGGGAGCATTCGCAGACCACCGGGACCTCAGGAACTCCAGGCCCCAGCAGCCAAAGAAGAGGGGAGAACAAAGCACGCAGCTGCACCCCACGCTCTCGGCTTTTGAAGGCTGCCCCCAGAATCCCCTGCACAGGGACATAGCTGTGCCATCCCCTGGTTGTCAGGGTGCCGCTCCTGGTATGGGCACACCCCACCCCTCCCCCATTTCCAGGGGTGAGGGTTTCCTCGATACACGTTAGCACGTACAAATGACCGGAGAGACGGAGAGACATGACAAATTCCAAACAAATACTTGTTTACCTCCATGTTTATTATTCTTCCACATATAATGTCTGGCATTCAATTAAAAAATCATGAGACACACAATAAGCAAGAAAAAATGACCTATTGTCAAGTGATAAATCAGTACTTATCCAAAACTTGGTTCTGATGTTGAGACTATTGACACTCCCCACATACCTAGAGGGTATGTAAAGTTTATCAGTGACATAATGATGCCTTACAAGGAGAGCAGGGAGGGATCTGCATTTGCTTGACAGAGCAGGGAAAGGAGCCAGGCTCAGCTTTTATGGTACTTAGGGGGTGTGGCTTGCGTGGGAATTCCTATTCGCCAGCATGTTTTGAAATTCTCATCAACACACACACAAATGTGGGGCAGAGGGAGAAAAATAAATGGTGAGGCCTAATAGTTGTCAGCAAACATCAAAAATGCAGTTACACTCCACTACACAATAACATTATTAAGTAATAGAATAGTATTTGAAAGTAAATTATTGTACATAAAAGATATATTCTGTAAACCCTAGAGCAATTTCTTTTTTCAGTCCAGGCACTGTTGACATTTTGGGGCCAGGTAATTCTTGCTGGAAAGAGCTGCTCCATGCATTGTAGGCTATGTAGCTGCATCTGGACCTCTGCTCACTAGATGCCATGAGCAAGCCTCACGGCTGTCGTAACTAGAAATGTGCTGAGACATTGCCAAATGCCTCCTAGAAGACAAACTATACCCCTTTCGGGAACCACTGCTCTCAAGCATTCACCATTTTTAAAAAGGTATAATTCATAAAGTAATAGTGAATATAAAAATATTCACTATTTTTATATTTGTAAACTCAGTAAAAATACAGAAAAAAGAAATTGGAAGAAAAAATGTGTAACATATAGAAATTAGTCCAGGTGTTACATTTAAACTGCCACAGCAATGAGTAAACATCAATGTTCTAATCACTTCAACTAAGAGACAGAGATGGTCACACAGGCTACAAACACAAAACTCAACTCTATGCTATTTAAAAGAGCCTATTTTAATATAAAAGGATAGGTTAAAAGTTAAAGAATGTAAAATATATATCATGCAATCACTAATTTTTAAAAGCTAGAGTGACTATATTAACACTTAACAAAAGAAAAGGTAAATTTCAGAATAAGGACTATTATTAGGAATAAAAAAGACATTCTGCCCTGGCTGGTGTGGCTCCTGCCTGCGAACCAAAGGGTCTCTGGTTCCATTCCCAGCCAGGGCACATGCCTGGGTTGCAGGTCAGGTCCCCAGCAGGGGGCACATGAGAGGCAACCACACAGTGATGTTTGCCTCTCTTTCTCCCCTGCTTCCCCTCTCCCTAAAAATAAGTCAATCAATAAATAAAAATCTTCAAAAAAGACATTATGTGATAATGAAGGCCTATTTTCAAGAATATAAGAAAACTTCAAAATACATTAAACCAAAATTGACAGTACTAAAAGGAGAAATAGACAAATTCACAAACATACTTGGGGACATAAATAGCCCTCTCTCAGCAAAAATAATTAGAAGAAAATCAGTAAGGAAATATAAAATACAAATAATAATATAAGCCACCTTTATGTAAGTAATACTTATAGACTAGTCTAACCAAACAATACTTACTCTTCTAAAGAATACATCAAACACTCACCAAATAGATCATATTTTAAAGAGCAGAAAATAATTTAAATCATATAAAGTATGTTTTGTGACCACAGTGGAATCAAACTAGAAATGAATAATAGATAGATGTGTTTAGTATTCACAAATCTTTGGAAATTAAATGTCATATGTCTAAATAAAATAAAGCAAAGATAAAAATCACACTGTCATTTTAATACTTTGCCTTAAATAAAAATAATAATATATCAGAATTTGTGTTACATAGATATTATAGTGATTAGAGGGAAATTTATAGCATAAAAGGCTTATATTAGAAAAGTCTCAAATCAAAAACCAAAATGCCACCATAATAAATGAAAAAGAGATTAACAAATTAAATGCAAAACATACAGAAGAAAATAATAAACATAAGAGCAAAAATTAATAAAACACTAAAAAATAACAAAAACACTGAAACCAAGCAAGGCTTTTAAAAAAAATGAAATCAGAAGCCTCAAGCCAGACTTAACAAGAAATAATAAAGAGCAATCACACAAATTATCTTCATCGGGGGAAAAATAGAGGCCATAACAACAAATCAACACACCTTCAAAATATTAAATAGTATGAAGAACTTTATGAAAATGAATATTCTCATAAAAATGGATTAACTTCTTGAAAGGCAAAACTGCTAAACTCAAAAAGAATTAGATTGTGTACATATACATTTATACATATATACATTTTAATATATATTAGATTGAATATGTCACATGTATAATATATGCATCTGGTATTATATGTACATATATACATATATTATTATATGTATGTTACATATGTATAGAGTATTGTATGTGTATTAGATATACATGCAATAGGTAACCTAAGGTATGTAAACACAATACAGGTAAATTACAGAATACAGCCCTTCATGAATACAGATGCAAAAACCTCTACCAAAAATTTGGAAAAAATGTATCAAAAGAATACTATATTATGATCATATGGAATTGGTCTAGGGGAAACAGGGTTGGTTCAACAATTGAAAACCAATAAAGAAAACAAAATAATAAATCAAGAAAAAGTCATGTAAAATAGAATAAAAATATGGCAAAATTTTAAATCCATTTATGAAATACAGTAAAACATCTCTTAGCACACTACCTGAAAAAGAACATTTATGAAAAACCTTCAGCCAAAATTATATTTAATGGTAATTCATGTATTTTTTCCAAAGTCAAGGAATAGACAAAGTTGTTTATTCTACTACTGCTATTCCATATGATACCATAGGGTCTAGTTAAAACAATAAGGAAGAGAAAAAGAAGACATTCAGATAGAAAAGAAGTAAAACTGTCTTTATTCTTAAATCACATTGCTATACATGTATAAAAATCTGTGGAATTTACAATAGAGTCATAAGAACTAATAAATAACTTTATCAATATTACAGGTATAAGATAAATGTGCAAAAATCAGTTGCATTTCTACATACTAACAATGAACAATCAGAACTTGAAAGAAAAAATAGCTAACATTTGTAGAATAGGATCAAATTATGAAGTACTAAGTAATAAATCCAACTAACTATGCAAAAGCCCTATAAAATAAAGACTATCAAACACTGCTGACAGATTGAGGAATATCTAAATAAATGAAGAGACAGCTTGTCTTTGTAGATTAGGACAATCAATATTGTTAAGAAATTAAATCTCCCCAAATTTAACTGTATATATACAATACATTTCTAATAAAACAGCAAGTGTTTTGTAGAATTGTCAAACTCTAATATTTGTATGATAATAGAAATAATTTAGGAGAGCCACAATAACTTTGAAAAAAAGTATAACAAAAATGGAAGACTAACACTACTTGCTTTCAAGACTTAATTAAAGCTACAAGAATCAAGACAATGTGGTAATACCATAAAGATATACTTCAAATAGATAAATAAAACAACAGTCTTGAAATGCCCAAATATTTATGATCAATTGATTTTTGACAAAGGTACAAAGGCAACTCAGAGGAGAAATGATAGTCTGTATAGCAAATTGTTTCAAAGAATTGGATCCTCTGTATGTCCTCCTTGGAGAAGAGGCTGATAGTCACCAGAGAGGAGAGGGGAGGGAATTTCAGGGGGAAAGGGGAAGGGTTTGGAGCAACAAGCATAAAGGACACATGGACAAAAACTAGAGGGGGTGGAAATGGGAGGGAGTTGGGGAGGGCTGGAGCAGTGGGCTGGAATGGGAGTAAAAGACAGAAAACTATACAAGAACAACAATTAAAATAAAAAAATAAAATTAAAAAAAGAAAAAAAAAAGAATTGGATACCCTTATGCAAATAAATTAGCTCAAATGGATCACAGACCTACAATAAAAACCTAAATTATTTTTTAAAATTTGAATTGCCTAAAACTATTAAACTTCTAGAAAAAAATTATAACATGGGGTTAGGTAAAAATTTCTTACATATGACACCAAATGCATCATCCCTGCTGTAAAAATAAATAAATAAATAATTAAAACAAAAATATGGACCTCATCATAATTAAGTACTTCCCTTCAACAAAATTGTAAAGAGGCAGAATATAAGTCACTTATTATGAAATAACATGTGTAAATCACAATTGTGATGAAAGATTTGTTCCCTGAATATATAAAGAATATGTAAAAGTCAATAATAAGAGAATAATTGAGCAATAAAGAGAATAAAATATTTGAAAATACATTTTACTAAAGGAGATACACATATGGCAAATAAATATATAAAAAGACATTCAACATATGATTTATTAGGTTTTAACACAAATCAAAAGCTCAGAAATATTATACACACCTATTGGAATACCTAAAACAAAAAGACAACCATACAAAAGTATTAGTGAGACTATAGGAAAACTGACTATTTTATTATATATTGATCATAACAATATAAAATGGTGCAGCTCCTATTAAAAACTGTTTGGTGAGTGATAGCAATAGAAATGATGGCATAAGTATCAAAATTTTTCTCTTCCATAAAAAATAAGAAAAGTGGCAAACAAAAAAAGGTCAGACTCACCTTTTCAGAACTCTAGTAATCATCCAAAAGACTGCAGCAATGCAAGGAATATTTACTCAAGAAAAATGGCTCGATCTTGGTAAGAAGTATGTTTTTTAGCATTTTAACTTGCCCTAGTATCATTTTCTGTTCTTCAACTCTGTTGTAGCTTTTAAAAAATAAGAGCTGTATACCCAGTGCAGCCTGGCAGCCACTGGAAGGAGCAGAATAAAGCCAAAACTTTTGGAAAAACACATGCATCAAGAATTGTCATTATTTGACCTAGCTGGTGGTTTCCTGGAAGACTTCATTTACAAGGCTTCCTGTATTTGATCTGAATAGGAGCTTGTTCAGTATGAAAAACCTTTGGCCCAGAAATCCCATTTCAAAACCAGTTACTGAAAAGTGTTTGAACTTTGTGTCTGTATGAATTCGGGAATAATAATTTGGGTAAACAATTGATGCATAAACAGTCTTAAAATTTGTTGGGTAAAATGTTTGTTTAAGAGGGAAGTGAAGGCTAAGGCAGAGTTGTCAATTTTCTGGCTGAGTTTTGAAGGTGTTACCCCACTACACATGTGTATCCATTCTTGGAAAAGACTAAATGATTTATTGGTTCTTAGCTGTGGTAGGCTGAATGATAATCACATAAAATGTCCAAATCCTAACTCTATGCATGTAATCTCACATAGCAAAAGAGAAACTTACTGATATACTAAATTAAGAATACTAAAATGACAAGATTATCCTGAATTACCTAGATGGGCTCTAATTTTTTAATCAAAGACGTCCTTATAAAAGGCAAGCCAAAGGAGATTTGACAGAGAAGAAAAAGAAAATGTGAATAATATAGCAATATACTGCACTGCTGAATGTGAAATTGGGGAAAGACTCACTGACCATGGAATGCAACTCAAGAAATTGGAAGTAACTGAAACAGATTCTGCCTTTGGATCTTCTGGAAAGTGTATAACCCTACTGATGTCTTGGTTTCAGCTGAGTAAAATGATTTCAGACTTCTGACATCCAAAACTATAGTAGAATAAAGATGTGTTGCTTTAAGCTACAAGTTTGTGGTTAATTTTTACAATGCATCTAAAACTAACATGCAGAATTTTTTAAAAATCTATTAGTTATTAAGTGACCACTAAGCTATCCAAGTAGAGACCTCACTGGCCACATATAAAAAAATAGATATTTTATAAAATTATTCAGAAAAGTCAGTAAACAAGCAACTATAAGAAGTAGAAACAGCAATAAGCCCTGAAAAAAGAAGATAATCTCTTTTCCAGAATTGTCACATTCTATGGTTTAAAATGTCCAGTACTCAATAAAAATTTATGAGACATAGAAAGAAACAAGTAAATATGGCTCATACTCAGAGGAAAATAGCATGCAATTGAAACCCTCAGAAAACCCAACATTGGAGTTAGCATATATACATTTTAAAGCAACCATTTATAAAATGTTCAAAGAACTAAAAGAAATCACACCTAAAGAACTAAAGTATGAGAATTATATTTCATCAAATAGAGAATATCAGTAAAATATACATATTATAAAAATAATCAAATCGATATTCTGGAGTTGAAAAATACAATAAAGTTTAAAAATTTACTAAAAATACTCAACAAAATATTTAACAAGCAGAAGGATCAGTGAACTTGAAGATAAAACAATGAGAGATTATCTAGTCTGAAGAAATGGGGGAAATTTTAAAAATACAAAGAGACTGAGACCTCTAAGATACCATCAAGCATCAAAAGGAAGAAAGAAAAACAATCAGAATATTTGAAGAAATAATGGTTAAAAATACTCAAACTTGAAGAAAACCATTGTTCTACACATTTAAAATGTTCAAAAAAATCCCTTGTAAGTTAAACCAAAAAAATCTACACCTAAATACATAATTATCATATTGTCAAATGTCAAAAGAGAGTGAGAGAAAGGTAATCTTGAAATCAACAGAGGACAAGTTTTTCTTGCAATAAGACAGTCTCAATAGATTAACAGCTAATTTTTCATCAGAAAACATGGCAATGAGAACACTGTGAATAACACATTCAAAGTGCTAAAAGTAAAACAAAACTGTGAACCATAAATTTTTTATCCAGGAAAAAATTTCCTCAAACAATAATTAAAAATTAAGATATCCCTAGATAATAAAAAACCGAATTTGTCACTAAGAGATCTGCCATACAAGAAATATTGATTAAAGTCTTTCATAATGAAAAGATAGAATACTAGACAATAACTCAAATCTATAACTGGAAATAAATGAAGACCATTTTACATAGGTAAAGGTAAAAGTATAAATATATTTTTGTTTAATTATTACTCTTTCTATTCTATCTGATTGTAAAAAACCTGCATAGAGCAATAATTACAAATCTGTATTTATAGGTATACAATATATAGATGTTTAAGTTGTGACAAAAACAGCATAAACAGGTGGTGGGAATGGAGCTCCATGGAAAAAAGTTTTTGTATATTGTATTAATTTTGGGGGGCTACCTTAATGGACTACCACAAATTGGGTGTTTTAAACCACAGAAATTTATTTTCTCACAGTTCTCGATACTAGAACTTCAAGATCAGATGCCATTAGAATTGGTTTCTAGCCTACCTTCCTGGCTGGTAGGAAACCAGCGTCTCAGTGTATTCTCATACATCTTTTGCATTTTGTGCATGTTCCTACACATCCTACACTAGGGGGAGAGATCCTCTAGTGTCTCTTCCTCTTTTTATAAGTACACCAATCCTATCAGATCACAACCCCACTCTTATAACTTTGTTTAATCCTAATTACTTCCATAAAGTCCTTATTTCCAAATACAGTCCATCTGGGAGTTAGGGCTTCAACATATAAATTGTTGGGGATGCAATTTATTCACTTAAAACATGTGATGGAACTGGAGGGCATTATGCTTAGTAAAGTAAACCAGGTGGTGAAAGACAAATACCATATGATCTCACCTATAAGCAGAACCTAATCAACAAAACAAACAAACAAGCAAAATATAATCAGAGACATTGAAATAAAGAACAAACTGACAGTAACCAGAGGGAAGTGGGCAGGGGAATAATGGGGGAAAGAAGAGGAAGGGTCTTCAAGGAACATGTATAAAGGACCCATGGGCAAAGCAAAAAGGGGGTAGGATTGAGGGTGGTAGGTGGGGTGGGGGAAAATGGTGGAAGAAATATGAAGACAACTGTACTTGAACAACAATAAAAAAGTTTTTGAATGAAAAGAAAAAAGAAAGTTGTTATAAATCTGAACTAGATTGTATAAGTAACCAGATGTTAATCCCCAGGACAACCACTAGAAGAACAACTCAAATAAGTAGTAAAGGAAACCTACAAATTAAAATGGTACATTACAAAATTTATCATTAACATAAAAGATGGTAGTATATAGGAATAGAAAAGAGTAAAATTCATTAGACATATAGAAAAAACTGCAGACATATACTGCCTTATCAGTAATTCCATTAAATGTAACTGGATTAAACTCTTTAATTAAAAGATATGAATTGACAAAATAAATAATACAAAGACCACACTATATGCTATACACTGGAGACATACTTTAAACTTAGAAACACAAATAGGGGGAAAATAAAAGAGTGGAAAAATATATACCATGTATAAATAAGAGTAGAAAATATGTACCATTCAAAAGAGAGCTTGAATGCTTATACTAATATCAGAAAAAAAATAGACTTCAAGACAAAAATTGTCACTAAAGACAAGAAACAGCATTTTATAATGAGAAACAGACAATTCAGCGATGACAGTTGGCAACTCTAATATCACATTTTGAATAATGAACAACAGAACAACTAGAAAGATCAGCAAAGGAAGTCGACTTGAACACCACAAGCTAACTAGTCCTAAAAGATACATAGAGAAACTTTACCCAACAAAAGTTGAACATACACTCTTCTTAAAAACCTGAAACTTTCTTTAGGATAGCCAGATGTTAGCCATAAAAAACTCTCAACAAATTTAAAAGAAATGCTGTATAAAGAATATTCTTTGACCAAACAATAAAATAATAAAAAAAATTAAAAATCAGTAAGTGAAATACATTTGGTAAATTTACACATATGTAAAATGTAAACAATATGAACCTAAATAATGGATGCGTCAAAGAAGAACTCACAAATGAAATTAGAAAATATTTTGAGATGAGTGAGGGTGAAAACACAATTATACCAAAAGCTACAGAATGCAGTGGTAGCAGTTCTTAGAGGAAAGTCTGTAGTTGCAAAAGTCTACACTATAAATGAAGAAAGATCTCAAATCAATTATCTGATCCTCTACCTTAAAAATATAGAAAAATAAGAGCAAATTAAATGCAAAAGGAAAACAAAAGAAAGAAAACAATAAAGTTAGGGCAGAAATGAATAGAGAACAGAAACACAATAAACATTAATGAAAACAAAAGTAGGTTTTAGAAAGATCAAAACAATTGATGGACTAACTAAAAAAGGGAAAGAGATAAAGATTTAAATAACTAAAATTGTGGAAGACTTCATTACTAATCTTATAAAATAAAAAGAATCATAAGAGAATAATATAAAGAATCATATGTCAACATAGATGAAACCTAGATAATCTACATGAAATGGAAAATTTCTAGAAAAACACAAACTACCAATACTGATTTTAAGAAATTAAAAATTTGATACACATAAAACAAAAAATAAATTGAATTAGTAATAAATAATTTCCTCCCACCATTTACCCCCACAAAGAGCCAAAATGCAGATGTCTTCTCTGATGGATTCTTCAAAACATTTAAAAAAGAATTAACATCAAACATTCTTAAACTCATCAAAAAACAGAAAACAAGGCAATACTTTTTAACTAATTTTGATTACATTATTACTCTGATACCAAAAGTAGAAAAAGGCATTGCAAGGACAGGCAGACATACACACACACCCACACCAATGTCTCATAAATATAGAGACAAAAATTCCTCAGTATGTATTTGCAAATTAAATTCAGCAGCCTATACAAAGTATATGATCATAGAATTTTTTCCTGTTATTCAGGTTGGTACAACTTATGAAAGTAAATCAATATAATACAGGATATCAATAGAATAAATAGGGGAATATACATAATATCAATAGAGGCAGAAAAATATATTTTAAATATCTTTCAACAATGAAAACATTAAACAATGAATAGCAGTATAAAGGAACTTCTTCAAACTGATACAAAGAGCACCAATGAAAACATACAGCTAACATCATACTTAATTTTGAAAAACTGAGCTTTTATTTTAAGAGCAGAAGCCAGGCAAGAATCTGTACTCTTGTCACTTCTATTCAATATTTCCAGGAGGTTCTAGCCAGGGAAATTAGGAACAATAACGAAATAACACATTCAGATTGTAAAGAAAAAGTAACCTGTGTATTTTTATTTGAAGATTGTATATAGATCTTGTATATGATCTTGTGTGTAGAAAATCCAAAAAAATACATGAAAGATCTGTTAAATCTAATAACCAAATTCAGTGAGGTTATGAGGTTCAAGATCAATTCACAAAAATTAATTGTATTCTGCCCTGGTCACTGGCTCAGTTGGTTGGAGCATTGTTCCAAGAGCCAAAAGATTGCTGATTTGATTCCTGGTTGGGGTACATGCCTAGACTGTGGTTTGATCCCCAGTTGGGGTGCACACGTGAGGTAGCCAATTGTTTCTATCCCACATTGATCTTTCTCTCTCTCTCTCTCTCCTTTCCTCTCTCTCTAAAAAAAAATCAGTGGATATTTGCCCTAGGCTGAGGATTAAAAAAATACATTTTTAAAAGTTGATTGTATTTTATACATTTTTAGTGAATAATTTGAAACTGAAATGATGATAATTTAATTTGCAATAGTATAAAAAAGCATAAAACATTTAGAAATAAATTTAACAAAAGAAAGTTCAATAATTGTACACTGAAATTTACAAAACTTTTAAAGAAATTAAAAAACACCAAAATAGAGGGCAGATATCTCATCTTCATAGATTGAAATACATAACATTGTTTACATGGTTAAACTCTCTAAAAGAATCTTCTATTTAAAAGAAATCTCTATCAAAATTTTAAATGTCATTTTTGCAAAAATTTACAAACTGATTCAAAATAATACATAAAAACATAAGAGAACCAGAATATTCAAAATAATTTGAAAAAATTGGAGGACACACAACTTCCTGATTGCAGGACTTAGTACTTAGTACATGGTTACACTAATGAAGACCTGGTGGCACTGGCATAAACCTAGGCATTTATATCAATAGGATACAAATGAGAAATAATCCCATATATTTATGCTCAACTTATTTTGACCTGGGTGCAAAACAATTGAATGGTACAAAGAATAGATTTAAGAAATTTTTTTATTCTTGTTCCATTATAGTTGTCCCCATTTTCCCCCATTACTCTCCCCTGCTCTACTCACCCCCACCTTCCACATTCAAACCTCACCCCCCACCATTGTCTTTATTCATGTGTCCTATATACACGTTCATTGACTTGACCCTTCCTCTTCTTTCCCCCATTATCCCTTCTCCCTTCTCCTCTGCTCACTGTCAGTTTGTTCTTTATTTCAATGTCTCTGGTTCTATTTTGCTCTCTTTTTGTTGATTAGGTTCCACTTACAGGCGAGATCATATGGCATTTGTTTTCACCACCTGGCTTATTTCACTTAGCATAATGTTCTCCAGTTCCATTCATGCTGTTGTGAAGGATAGGAGGGATAGGAGCTCCTTCTTTCTTTCTGCTGCATAGTATTCCATTGTGTAAATGTAACATAATTTTTTGATCCATTTGTTTATTGATGGACACCTAGATTGCTTCCAGCACTTGGCCATTGTAAATAATAGTGCTATGAACATTGGGGTGCATAGGTTCTTTTGAATTGGTGTTTAGGGTTCTTACGGTATAATCCCAGCAGTGGAATTGCTGGGTCAAAATTAGTTTTTTGAGGAAATTCCATACAGTTTTCCACAGTGGCTGCACCAGTCTGCACTCCCACTAATGGGGCACTAGGATTCCCTTTTCTCCACAACCTCACCAGCACTTGTTATTTGTTGATTTGTTTATGATGGCCATTCTGACTGGTGTGAAGTGGTATCTCACTGTGTTTTAATTTGCATCTCTCTGACAGCTAGTGATGCTTAGTGCCATTTCATATATCTATGGGCTCTCTGTCCTCCTTGGAGAAGTGTCTGTTCATGTCCTTTGCCCATTTTTTAATTGGATTATTTGTCTTCCTGGAGTGGAGTTGTGTGAGTCCTTTATATATTTTGGAGATCAAACCCTTGTTCAAGTTATCACTGGAAAATGTATTTTCCCATACAGTTCCTTCGCTTTTCATTTTGCTAATGTGTTATTTAGCTATGCAGAAGCTTTTTAATTTGATATAGTCCCATTTCCTTATTCTTTCCTTTATGTCTCTTGCTCTAGGGGACATATCGGTAAAAATATTGCTGTGTAGAATATCTGAGATTTTCCTGCGTATGTTCTCCTATAGGAATTTTATGGTGTCCTGACTTACATTTAAGTCTTTTATCCATCTTGAGTTTATTTTTGTGTATGGTGTAAGTTGGTAGTTGAGTTTCTTCATTTTGCATGTATCTGTCCAAGATCTCCCAACACCATTTGTTGAAGAGGCTACTTTTACTCCATTTTATGCTCCTACCCACCCCCTTTGTAGAATATTAATTGACTGTAAAGAATTGGGTTTATTTCTGGGTTCTCTATTCTGTTCCATTGATCCATGTGTCTGTTCTTATGCCAGTACCAGACTGTTCTGATTACGGTGGCCTTATCATACAGTTTGATATCAAGTATTGTGATCCCTCCTGTTTGTTCTACTTTCTTAAGGTTTCTGAGGCTATTTGGCATCATTTATGTATAGTTCCATATAAATTTTTGAAATGTTTATTCTATATCTGTGAAATATGTCATTGGTATTTTAATAAGTACTGCATTGGATCTATAAATTGCTTTGGGTAGTATGGACATTTTAATGGTGTTAATTCTTTCAATCCATGATGTGGTGTATGTTTTCATTTATTTGTGTCTTCCTTAATTTCAGAAAGAAAAGATTTTTAAACAACTGGATATCCATTTGAAAAAGACTTAAATTGGACCCCTACATCACAGTATTTTCAAAATTAACCCTAATACACCAGGTTTACATATAGGCTTAAAACTAGAAAACAGAGATTAAATTTTTATAACTTTGGATTAGGCAGTGGTTTATAAGATATAACCTAAAGCACAAACTATCAAAGGATAATTAGATAACTTAGACTTCATAAAATTACAAACATTTATATATCAAATAACACTATCTATAAAGTAAAAGGACAACACACAGAATAGGTAAAAGTATTTGCATAGTGTATCTGATAAGGGTTAATATCCAACCCATATTAAGAACACTTACTTAATTCAACAAAAGACAAATACTCCAATTAAAAATGGGCAAAGGCTTTGATTAGATATTTCTCCAAAGAAGATAGAAAAATTGTCAGTAAGCAAAAGAAAAGATGTTCATTATTATTAGTCATTAGATAAATGCAAATCAAAACCACAATGAGATACTACTTCATGCCCATTATGATGGCTTAACTTCAGAAAAGGGAAAATATAATGTTTTGGTGAGGATATAAAGAAATTGGCAACCTGTGCATTGCTGGTGGGAATTTAAAATGGGGGTGGGCATCTGCTGTGGAAAAGTTTGACAGTTTCTCAAAAATTTCAACATAATGTTACAACATGATCCGGCAATTCCACTCCCAGTTATATACACAGGACAACTGAAAACACTTGCTCATACAAAAATTTGAACATGAATTGCAAAATGTAAAAACAACCCAATGTCTATCAACTAACCAATGGATAAGCAAAATATGGTATAATTCATAAAACAGAATATTATTCAATAATTTAAAAAAGGAATAAAGTACTATACATGCTGTAAACATTATGTTAAGTAAAGGACACCAGAATCAAAAGGTCCTATATTATATGACTTCATTTACATAAAAGACCATAATGAGAAAGAAGTAGAATTGTAGTTGAGAGGGGCTGGATGGAAGGAGGAATTGGAATGACTCCTAAAGGGTACAGGGCTTCTTTTTGGAGTAATAAAAATGTTGTAGAACCAGATAGTGATGATAGGTGTACAGTCTTGTGAGTATACTAAAAACCATTAAATTGTACACTTTAAAATGGTGAATGTTATGGTATGTGAACTATATCTAAATTAATACATGTCCATCCAAATACACAAGCAAAAATGTTCACAGCAGCTTTATTGGTAATAGCCAAAAACTGGAAACAAGCCATTTGTCCACCAGTAGGTAAATGGATAAACAAATTACAGTTCACCCATGCATGAAATACTATTCAGCCATAAAAAGGAATGGACAACATAGATTTATCTCCAAATCACTATATCAGTAAAAGAAGCCTTACTAGAAAGAGCGCACATGCTGTACATTTCCATTTATATAAAATTATAAAAAATGGAACCTAATCTCTAGTGACAGAGATTATGTCATTAGTTTCCTGGGGTAAGGGCCAGAGTTGGGAGGTCTGGGGAGAGGAATTAAAACAGGTGAAGAAGATATTTTTAGGGGTTAGATAAATATATTCATGCTTTTGATGATATACATATATATTGATTAAAGTATACATATATCATCAAAAAGCATGAAAATATATACATACGTATCTGTCAAAAGTTACCAAGTCGATACCTGTCCAGGGGATTGGTTCGAGTGTCATCCTCATGTGTCATGGTTATAGGTTTGATCCCTAGGTCTCTCTTTCTCTCCAAAATTAATCAATCAATAAAAAATATTTAAAGTTGACAAATTATATACTTTTATTATATGCAGTTTACTGTCTGTCAATTATATGTCATTAAGCTGTTAAAAATCATTAGAAGAGAACAAATGTCCCAAATAAGGGGGAGAGGGCAAACTATTTGAACAAATACTTTAAATAATAGACACAGATGTCAAATATGACAAGCACATGAAAATATGCTCAACATCATAAATCATAGAAAAATTCAAATTGAAGTCATGAGATAAAACAACAAACACACTTACAAAATTACCCCAAAAAGAAGGAAGGAAGGAAGGAGAAGACAAAGTAAAGAGCTGACAAACACAGAACAACTGTAATTTTATTACATTATTGGTATAAATGCAAATGGTACAGCCACTTTGAAAAACAGTTTGGCAATGTATTATAAAGTTAAATATACACAGCATATAATTCATATTTTTACTCCTAAATATTTATATCAAAGAAATGGAAGTACAAGTTTACATTAAGATCTGTAGGCTTGTTTATAGCAAGCCAAATGTCTCTCAACTGTGAGTGGATAAACAAACTGGTATATCCATAAAATGAACTCCTTAACAATCAAAAGGAACAACTACTAATAAATACAACATATAAATGCATTTCAAAAGCGTTATGGTAAAGGCAAGAAGCAAGATACCAAAAATTTAAAAAAAGCTATATT
This sequence comes from Anoura caudifer, assembly GCA_004027475.1. Lineage (NCBI taxonomy): Eukaryota > Metazoa > Chordata > Mammalia > Chiroptera > Phyllostomidae > Anoura > Anoura caudifer. The sequence goes on along the minus strand of PVKU01003460.1, from coordinate 3,041 downwards.
ACACAATTCCATTAATTCTGGGCGGAAAAAAGCCAAGGGTTAAAAAAATCACATTAGTGATTACCAGGAGAAGGGATGTTGGATGAATTGATGATAAAGTAGCATAAGAAACTTCTTGGGGTGATAAAAATATCCTGTATCTTGAATGTGTTGGCAATTAGAAATCTGCATATATTGTCAAAATTTTATAAACTTTACACTTAAAAATCTGAATTTTATTGCGTGAAGATTATACCTCAATAAATAAGACTTAAAAGAAATCTATCAGTGACTTTTGACTTTTAAAAACCCTATAAAATAGAGAATGCAAGATGATAGCCGAGTAAATGGAAGGTACACTTCCCTTCGCCCAGTACAAAACTGAGTTACAGCTAATATCTAGAACAATCAACCTAAATAACCAACTGAAAACCAATTGAATAGAATGCTTATAACCAAGGATTTACATAGGAAGCCACATGGACACTGGCAGAAAAAGCAGAGATGCAAAAAGGGCTGACCCTGCTCTCATGGGCAATGGCTGAGATTCTGCAGAGATATCTTAGCTGTAAAGGTTCCTGCTGAGGAGTGTGGGTCCCAACCCCAGGACAGGTTCCCCAGCCCACAGCACCAGAGCTGGGAAGAGGCACCCACATAACATCTTGCTGTGAAAATTAGTGAGGATTCTGTCCAAAAAGGAGAGACTTGAGTCTGCTAGAGATACCAGTGTCCTCTTAAAGGGCCAGTGCACAAAATGTCATTCACAGCCACTCATCTTGTCAGCAGTGGAGAGAGGACAAAGCAGACTAGAGTTGCGTGAAGAGAGACTGGGGGTTGAGGGCCCTCTGCTGAGCCCCTCTTTCACATCACAGACAGCATCATTCTTGGGTAGAGCACTCACCTCCAAGTGGCATCAGCCTGGGGAAATGTGCTAGCCCCATGCTCCAGACTCCCTGTTGTCCCACTTTGTGGAACTCAAGTTCTGTGAAGAAGTCAGTGCCTAGGCCTGATGTATAAAAGTCCTGGCAGACTTAATGGGTGTCAGTGATTAGGTTGTGTGTATCTGGGGTGGGGACCATTCTCCCCAACTTTCTGTGGGCCTGACAAGTGCCTACCTTCAGGGAAGATCCACCTTTTCTATCCTCAAACTTCTGATGACCTAACCATCCCAACTACAGGCAGCCCCACATACCCTCCTCAGCCTGGGCTCTCCAAAAAGTCTGAGAATATTGGGCAGATTGAATTGTGTGCTCTGGGATGGGGGCCATCCACGGCACCTTCCCAGAACATGACAGGTACCTCCCACTCACTGGAGATTGACAACCTCTACCTACCTGACACCTAGTCACACAGCCCTGCTGAACTCAAGATCTCTAGGAGGTCCAGGCAGAGTTCTGGACAGACTATATTCTGTGGCTCTAGGATAGTGGCAAATTTTCCTTTGCACACTTGCCAGGAATAGAGTCCTCCCTTCACATACCAAACCTTGGTCATTTTTTGGTCTGATGAACTCTACTGGTCTCATTTGTAAGATTCCCTGCGACCCCACCACACCACAAAGGTCTATAGGCACCTGGAGGGTATTAGCTAGCATAGGTACACCCTGAGACTTTTGTGAAATAGCCTCAGATCTATCAGTATCCTCTAGTTTGAACCTGTATTAATCTGGTGAACATCACTCACCCTTACCTGGTAATTCACTGAGAATCTACCTCTTGCAACTTGTTTACTGCCAGGGGCTCTTTTAGTGACAGAGTTTAACAGGAACCCAGCAGGTGGATGAAGGCAACGAGAAAACTTAGGATGCCTTGGTCCTGTTGCTGACTTGTCCCTGAGATTGGTATTGGTGGAAGCCAGCCTTGGTGAACAGTTTGGTCCTTCTCATGCATACCCAAGCCCCACATAAGCAGTGACACACTATGAATCACTTTGTAGCTCCAAAAAAGTTGCCCAGGACCAGTCACAGCCAGAGTCTGACATTGACTTGCACCAGAGTCACTCCCAAGAGGCCCCAGAACCAGCACATTCAGTGGCCAGTTTCAGATAACATCAGAAAAAGACCCATTTGGCTTCACCAGCATCAGTCAAAAAAGAGATCTTGGCAGGTACCAGATCCTACTGAGGTGAATTACTCTTGGTGTAGTCAGTGCTCACTTCTATGCTGTGGTCAGGGTTGATCCTTACAGTTAGCCAGTCTGAGAGTCAACCCCATGCACAAATTGGCCAAAAGCAATAAACACACAACTACAGCAGGAGGCTCACAGAACCACAGAAAACATATTCCTGGATCACCCAGTTTAGGTGATAAAGAACACTGTACCACTGTTTCCAAAGCACAGCCACTACAGTAGGCAACTCTACTTACTCTACTCTTATTAGAGTCAGAGGCAGATCTACTTAACACAAAGAAACAAAAATAAAGGGGCAGCCAAAATGGAGAGACAAAGAAACATGTCCCAAAATAAAGAACAAAAGAAATCTAAAAAAAAAAAAAAAAAAAAAAAAAAAAAAAAAAAAAAAAAAAAAAAAAAAAAAAAAAAAAAAAAAAAAAACCCAGCTAGTTAAAATGGAAGCAAGTGATCTATCTGATATAGACTTTAAAACAATGGTTATAAGGATGCTAAGGAAGTTAATGAGAATTTCAGCAGTATGAAAAATATATAAAAACCATTAAAAATCTAGTTAGAAATAAATAATACAATATCTGAAATGAAGAATATACTAGAAGGAAAAGATAGCAGTCTAGATAAAGCAGAGGACAGAATCAGTGATTTCAAAGACAAAGTAGCAGTAAACACCAAATTAAACAAGGAAAAATATAATTAAAAAAATAAGAATATTTAAAGGGATCTTTCAGACAACATGAAGTGCAACAGTATCCATATCATAAGGGTACCTGTCAGAGGGATAAAAGACAGAGCAAGAGATTGAAAACTTATTTGGAGAAATGATGGCTGAAAACTTTCTTAACCTGGTAAAGAAAAAAGAAAAACAAATCCAGGGAGCACAAAGAGTAACAAACAAGATGAACCCAAAGAGGCTCACACCAAAACACATCAAAA